>WHPZ01579902.1:0-16041 GCA_016617965.1 Macrosiphum rosae | reverse complement strand
GGGGGGGATGATAATAATAATAAAATAAATAGTAATACATTATAATGTGTGTGCGATGACGACACGTCGCGGGCTCGGTTAGGATTCGTCCCCGTATGTGTAAAACGAGTAGTGGAAATCTCTATATATATATATATATATATACGTATCAAGGCTATACGACAGAAAAAACATTTATTCGTAATATTAATCGTGCCGATCGATATTTTAAACGATCGGGATTTTTTTTCTTCTCCCCAGCTCGTTTACTCCGCGTGACAGTTTTACAAATGTATCCAATTAACGTGGCGTGAGCCGAGTCTGGACGGTACGCGAATCTATATACGTACGTGTATATATATATATTAATAGTATATACATATACATTTTGTAGGCGTAGTATCTCTACCTGTACATCGGCGTCCGCAGACGAGAGACAAATCGTTAAAATAAACATTTACATAAAATATATTCCATTTATACGTCTTGCTTAAGAACTCAACTCGAATATAGCGATGTACTAATAATATCATAGTCAAGTGTGACTGTGTGAGTTAAACGCCTAGGTCGTGTACCTAAGTGAATTTCATAGGTGAATATAATATAATATTATATTGGTGACATCAACAATATTGTCCGGGGTAGGGTTGACATTTTTAACAACATTACCCTATATTATTATAACCAACCACGGATGCTGCGGGATACAGATTCCGACAAACCTGTTTGTTGCGCTTAACCGTTGACATCAGATATTACATTATGATATATGTTCGCTAATAAGTGATTCCTTACGATACATTTAAAAATTACAAAGACCAATTCACCAGTAAACAAGTGTAATTCTCGTAGATATATAACAATAAAATAAAAAAAAAAAACAAAAAATATGTATTTATAATATTGCTTTCACGGTATATACATCAGCCAATATAAAATAAATATATACAAGGAGGTAATTATATTTTTGATTTCAAACTGATAACTCTATTTTTCTTCAGCAAATATCTACCTAGCTATTATTTTAGATTTATAAATAAATAATGATATAATTTTTATATTTTCTGAAAATTCAATTGTGGTATCTGTAAGTCGTTCTTACCAAATACATATCCAAAGCCATTCGGTCCATAGTCTCAATAACTCTTTTCGATGCATTAAAATCTCTTGGGTTTGAATCATTGCATCGCACGTAATGTCTGTGTCAAATGTACACTGCAGGTACACTAATACGATGATGAGAATAAGTCATATATTATGAAATGAAACTAGAATATATATTTAATGTGCAAACGTTAAACATATTAAATGTGTGGCATTCGCACTGAAAACTAACTAGACCACATTACGTCGGCATTATATATTTATATCATTTTTCGTAACCAATCGGTGCCGAGCGCCACCAATTAAAGTTATATTCTCTAGACGCCACTGGATAGTTGTACCCGTACGAACTGTAATGTAAGTCGAATGCATCTAGTGGCACAGCCAGGATTTTTATTTTTAAGTGAGTTGATAATTTTCAGTTATATATGAGGAAGGCTTAACTAGAATTCCTCATACATGATGTTTGGTTATATGATGGGAAAATACAATTTTAGACTTTTGCAATTACCTTTATACAAATTACGATTTTGATACATCACATGAATTCATGACATACGTAATACGTCCACAGATCACTGAAAGCTGCATTTTTAAATTTACCTGAGATATCGGGGAGGGCTGCAGCTCTCCTCGCCTCCCATCAACGCCACTGAATGAATATTAAATCTCATTGCTATCTGTATATTTTTGTTTCAGCGTTGACGCATTTCGGGGCTGGACGGACCGACAATTTTTATGCATTCACCGTGATACCGTGAAACGCGTAAGTATTTATACAACAATAATTGCAGCATTCTCTCGAAACGAGCGATCTTGCAGGTCGTGGTATGTACAATATATATACGACCGACGTTGCTTTTGCGCCACATGAACGGTTTTCACGTAAAGTATTAAATGATGACTGCCGGCTATAGTAGCCAGGTGCACCGTGCACAGACGGGACTGGAACGGAATTCGTCGAGAACCTCGTACCCGTTAAAACGGAATTATTCGTAATATAAATACATATATATTATACTCGTGGGTTCGCAATCCTGTGGCGATATACCGGAAGTTGGGATAAAACATTTTTAGGCGCGTGTTGAATAATATACGTATAGTAATAACAATATATTGTCTAGCGCGTGCTCCTCTCGACTGTAGGTATACATTTAAATCGCTCGTTGCACCACACTTTTACTGTAAGTACCTACTATATGAAGCTGGACAAGTCGGTATTTTTTTTCCAACTGGGCAGTTTAGATTCGATTTAATTGATATAAAAACACTTAAGTTAGTTTCTGAAATAATTTAGTTTTTCAATAGCTTAAAATATAAATTTAAAAACCCGTTTGCCCAAAACATGTACAGTATTTAATATGTATTATAATATTACCTGTGTTAAAATAATAATTATCCAACTGAAATAAATGCTGTTAATAAGTAAAAGTATGTTGGTTGAAATAAAATAATTGATCATTTAATCAAATATTTCAAGTACTGGCCTTTACTTCTTACAAATAATTACGTAATAGGAAAATCGGACCTTAAAATATGGATATTGGATGCACGACTGCAGTTTTACTGTGGTAGCAGTAAATGGCCCCACTATGACAATAGATAATAAATCTCATTTTAAATCCCGTCAAATATAATATGATAATAAATGTAACTTATATAGTTATATCATAAAATACTATATATTAATGATTAATTTTATTATTAACCAGTCACCAGTAGAAAGTCACTAATGAGGCAGTTTTACGAAACAATGGAATTTTTGCAGTGATTTCGAAAACTTTTTGTCTCTAACGGGATAGATTACTACTTAACTACTTAACTTTAATTTCCTGACTAGTTAGTACTTAGTGCCCAGCTTTTATAACATATACTGATATTATTCCATACCATTATTACGATATAATAAAAAGATATGACTGACGGACTAAACGTAGGGATTTTTTTTCATGGAATTTGCCATTCCTATTGAAATTTAAACAATATTATTGACAGCTATCATACACGAGAGAAAAAATTACGATAATATTATACCACTAAAAAAACCGAGTTCGTTTTGGTGTGCACGTGAATTTTCATACTTATAATAATGTATTTCGATTGAGCATATTATAATAACATTTTGATGGTAAAATATTTAAAAAAATATATAGAATATTATTATTATATTATTATTAAAGAAAAATTTTAAAATATTCACGATTCGTTAGTATGAAATGTTTGGGTAAAGTAATTTTTCTACCTCGCTTTACAATAGAATTTATTTTAAAATGTGCATATTAAGCTCTCATTATCCTAGCTCTACATATCGTATTATTTAAATATTTAATATATTATTATAATGAGCAACTAAGGAAATCTGGTCCTCGTTATATGATTATACAATATAGCTACATAATAATATATTATATTGTCGTCGGTCTACACAGTTACCACAAGAGCGTTTTTTAAGCTTGAAACCGAACACATTTTTTTTTTCACTTTAGGTTTCAAATACCGATATTTTTGTTTTCCCGTATCGAATTCGAATACCGGTGTTTATATTCTTCGGTTTCGATTTTCTTTTCAATTGCTGGTGTTTGTTTTTAAAATTCCGATTTTGTTGTCTAATATAGGTATTTTTTTTTTAACGATTTCTATAGACCACACAAAGTCCGGTTCGGTGGTGATTATTTGTGGATATACCATTGTCACATAGAAACATCGGTATTTATATGTCGAATAGGTACTGTAAAGTGCATACTATCATCGATCCTCTGAGCTCACGGGGGAGCGACATCGGTGGATTATAATAAATAGGCGTTTATAATTTTAGCTTGATCATGTGATCCGATCGGTTGCCGACCTACACCGACAACACATCGTAATTATTATATTATGGGCGTACATTAATAACTATTTGTGGACTTGACGTACGTGGTGTCGACACAGTCAGGCATATTATATTGTTATAACATTCGATTGATCAACCACCCGCTAATAGTATTACATACTATACCTAATAGGTATTACCTATATAATAACTAAATTTCAGCTTTTTTTAGGATGGTAGGCTTTTAGCTAACGAGGGAAGTAGCCTAAACACTGAATCACTATAAGACGTTTATGATTCGAGATGATCCAAATCAAAAATATTTGACTACCCAAAACTGTTAAACCGGGAAAACGGAAATAAAGGTATAACAATAAAGTTAAGATGGTCGGGAAAATCCACAGGGGGGAAAAGAGAGTCAGACAGTCTTGATCCCGTGGATTTTACCTGATCGTTGATGGGGGTATATAAAATTGGGGTGCCCGCGATGGGTAAGTCTGCCATCACGCTCCGGGACAATATCACCTCGGGTTGTCACACAGGCATTCTCTATTTTGATTCACAGTTTATTATAGTCGATATTGTTAAGTCTTATGCGCCATGATTCGTGATGATCTTTGTTAAAGCGCCTTTTAGTAGAATTGAATCTAGGACTTTTAACACTTACTGATAGAAATCTTGATACTTAGGATTTTCACATATGGGGTAGTCGCAGGACAATATTATTGAATAAATGGAATTCGAAATATTCAAAATTAACTATTTTATAGATAAAAACAAGCTGAAAGCTCGATTTAGAACAAAATATGGAGGTTTGTACGGTGAAGCGGCTATGTGATTAAAAACAACTCCCTCCACTAATCCGTTTAGCTGAGTATAATAATATATTATGTGGGTTTACCGATTACCGAGCGATTAACGTTTTATCCGGAGCACCGTGCGTGGTTAGAATAATAATAGATATTATATTATATTGTTATGGGAAAAGTGTTGAATATAAGCAATCAGCATTCAATATTATAAATCTTAGGCAAATAGACAATCATCTATACAATTGTCAATTCCTATGATTTTTATAGAATTCCAATGCCATAATAACGTGTTAGATAAAAATATAAAATTTTAAATAACTAATGTTTAATCAAAATGTTCATATTATTGAAACTATATGAAGCAGGTAACCTACTTATGTTGTATTTATTTATTTAAGCATTCTACTGTTAGTAAATTACATTATATTTATCTGCTTGAAAAGTATTTGTTTTTATGCTAAACTTTTTTGGTTTGATATTACATGACATGCATTTGACCTTGTCCAGTTCCAGGATTCCTGCTGGGTTGCTATTTTCCGCAAATCAAATGTATTTTCCCCTTGAAACTTTGTCAATCGTTATTAAACTTTGTGGTATATTCTGAGAAAATTCGAGCCTTGAATATAAAGACTTTAAAAATACCTCACCTCGATAACAACACCTAAAACATTTCGAGCGTCCCTTTGATCTTTGAATATAAAGAGTACCTACTGGAACTCGAACTGTAGCACCAACTTCTGTCATTTAAGTTTTTTATCTAACTATATTTTTTGAAATGTATAAATTTATATAAATTTTATACTCTCCTTACTTGAGGGTCAGAATTCAATAGATAGACCTATAGTCATTACATTATACAATTCAAGGTTTTTTCGGCTTATTTTTGTCATTCTATCTATTCCATAGAAATCTGAAGTTCAACACTTTTTCGATAGTATATAATATTATTGTATCTATATTGTGTTTTGATTTTCGAGGAAAAATCGTTATTGTAATTTCGTATATAGCAGTATAGCGCATTAATTGC
This sequence comes from Macrosiphum rosae, assembly GCA_016617965.1. Lineage (NCBI taxonomy): Eukaryota > Metazoa > Arthropoda > Insecta > Hemiptera > Aphididae > Macrosiphum > Macrosiphum rosae. The sequence continues at coordinate 10,307 of WHPZ01579902.1, read as the reverse complement.
TGAGGTGTCAAGAAAAAAAAAGTATTTTTTAATACCGTTTCAGCCGTAGTTTTAGATGTTGTCGTCTGCTATTAGTTGGACCTGTCAAAAGGTCGTATTAAATACATATTATGATGAACGGAAATTGTTAGGAAAATACTTGGTAATATCTTAAAAATAATTACAGGAAAGCTGGTATTTTACATTATAGTCATATTTTATTATGGTGTAGAAGATGACTATACTAAACGATGCCTGGTGCTCGTATAAGCCCACAAAAAAAAAAAAACGTCAAGTAGGTATACACATTATAATATTATTATGCGATGTGTAACTTCAATATGTCATATGGGTGTATTTTCAAACGGAGCTCGACAAGTTTTGGTCGATAACCGTATGCCGAGGAGGATGCTAAGTCACAGCACGCCAAGTCCGGGGGTCGTTAGGCCGGTATAACTCAATAATGTCCCTGTATGCATAGAGTTTCGTATCCAGTATGGGGTTTCATATATAGGGTCGAGACTGTAAATAAAATATGACGTGTAATAATATCACATTGGACCCGTTTAAAATAATCCAATACATTAGGCATGTCGCGGTAAATTATTTTTCGTATTAAAAATGTCCACTCGCGATGGGAGATGGTTTCGCTAATGTATGGGTACTTAGTAAATCCCGTTGCTAAAATAGTACAATATTATTATATTATAATACCACGTAATAGGTAGTATAGAGTTTCAACATTGATTAAAGACTGACTTTTGCCAGTAGGGGACTTCAACAGTCTCTTGATCCGGACAAGGTCGCTATATAGTTCAAGAAGTCGTCACTTCTCTGTCCGCCATCGTACTTGGTAGTATAATTATTATTATATTGATATGTCGTCACGCTTTTGCAGCAGTGGCGACGCACGTCTATGATGATATCTATATTATATTATATTATTATGACCGCAACCACAGCCATCGTTCACTCGACGGGTGTGGACGATTCTATTCCCGTCACGCAATCGTTATTTTTCGAGTCCACTGTTGTCTGGTAATATGGATATTCCCTATTACTCGGTATACACCGTCGTCACAATTCGCATAGGTATTACAGTCGCGTATTTATCTCGTATTATCTGTGACATATTATGACCCTGGACTATATTATTATAATATGTCTACAATGTTGTATATTGTTATCATTGATTTTTGTCATTAATCTTTACGAACCGTTATAGTTTAAGCTAACCAAAACAAGTTGTTCGGTATATTTAATTATTAAGTATTTTTAAATATTTTTGCAACATTTGATATTTATTGCATATTTATGTGAAATTTATTTATATAGTGTTTTTTATACCGAATAAAGATTTGAGATGATGTAGAAATGTTGTATACAATTCTAATAGAGTGACACTTTGGTGTAACGAACTTCCATTGGACGACATTTTTGGTTTAACGGAATATTTTTTGAGAACCATAAATCTATAACCAAGTTAGAATCAAATCTATTTAATTATATTTAACGAATTCTCTATAATACGAATTTATTTTATTGTCCACTGAGAGTTCGTAATATGGATATTTCACTCTAACACATTTTTTCGACTACAAACCTATCGTTTTTTGGTAAACTAATATAAATTTGGACGTTTTTAAAAGGAATGAACTTTTTTGTTCATTATCTTGTTAAGAAATGTGATTAAACAATTATTTGTTTTGTATTAAGTACTATTAGGTAGGTACTATAAGTACTATTATTATTAAGGTATACATTTTATTTAAAAATATTTTATACTTAATAAATTAATAGTGAGGTATAAAATAAATGATTTATTTGTCTAAAATTATTTTATACCATTAGGTGATGCCTATTTTATAATTTGTTTTCACATGTTGTCATATTGTTTACTGTTTATATTACAATATGACATATCGTGATACTTTTTAGAGTATACAAATTAATGTTATAATTATATTTATAAGTGCTATACTGGATCCTGTCAATATAATTTCGTTGGGGATGAAGAAAAAGAGAAATATATCGTTACACTAATGACGATAGTCGACGCGGTATCAACATTTTTAGTACTTTTCATTTGAGACGAAAAACTGAACAATTATATTGTTACACATTGACTGCATTCTAATTATGCTTACATTTTAAAACAACTCTTTTTTTTTTTTTTTTTTACTATGTTTTTTTTCTATGTTTTCCTACTAATATAACGTATAAACGACCCTCGTCGGGTCGTTTCAACGTTATACGAGTATGGCGTCTTTTGTCCGTGTGGCGTTGAGAGTTGACACACGCCCAAGGCCGCCAAACAACGTTTGGCCACAGTAAGGATATTATTATATTATTTAATATTATATCCCTGCCGCCGACAGATCCCACGCTCACTCGTTTATACTCGGACATCGTGTACTCAATACTCATATAACTATATATAAGTGTATACAAGCACACACACACACACATACCTACGTATATGATAGCCATATAGGAAGTAAAATGTAAACTGACCGCAGTAAAAATACAACGAGTATCTACCTACACGTAAAAACATCCGATAATCGATTTCCGAAAAACGGCGACGCGCAGTACTATATAGGGCCAACCAGTGAACGCGTATGGCTTGTATATCCGTTTAATGCGCTGTGCCGATTGAAACCGCACCTTAGCTTACATAGCGATAAACTATTATTATAGTCGTTGTTGTTGTTGTTGTTGTTGTTGTTATTGTTGCTGCTGCTGCTGTTCACGAACATGGTGATTTTATTTATTACACACTAGTCTCAAGCTATGATACACTACATATATACAGTATCTATATAGTAATAAACTTTCATTGCCAAACTGCACAAACCGAATACCTAAACAATTTTGTTTTATTATTATTACTATTATTCTTATACGAAATTTTCACCTACGTAATGTTGTTTAGAAATCATGGTCAATTTCCATTATGCCGTGATATAGTATATATAAATTTGAAAAAAAGGTAAGAGACTGGATGCGAAAGATATACTATGCAGGTATATTGGTGTATAATAGCACGGTAACTACTAATTACTATAGGTGTAAACGGTAAACCTGCTTATTTTTATAATATGAGCCATTTGTGCAGGACTTCAGAGATTAGCCTCTGCATGACCACTTAATCAAACGGATTTTGTATATCTATTTATCTGTTAGGTGAAAGTATTATGTTTGGACTCCGAACGTTTAAAAACGTTCCGAAGTTTGTTTATTTTATAACAGCATTTGAGCGAACCAGCGAGAAACTACAAGTTTACTTTTTTACAATGACATGTACAATTTTTCTATAAAGTTATAGTCACTCACGATTAACTTCTTAAAGATAAGTTAAATTAGATAAAAGTTTAGTGATATATTTTAAATTGAACAGGCCTTCTTTATATTATAATACATATTAAACAAAACACGAATAAGTAATTTAAGCACAGTTTTTTTTATTTTGAAAAATATGTAATACTTTAAAATATAGGTATATAACCGTCATATTATTATGTGTATTAGCCATTAGGCATATTGGTCATACTGAAAATAGGAAAATTGAAAAATTAATCAAATCCATCACTCGTATTACTTTTTTTTACCTCATGATGATATTATGTAGCAAAATGTATAAATAAGAGTAAATTAAAAATAATCAATTTCCAAATATTATCTGATAACTTGATGTTTATAATTTAACATTATTTTTGTTTTGTCATTAGTCAACGTTTACTGCTACTAATTTCATTAACTTGATTGTTAAAATTATATTGAAAATTACTCTCATTTTCCTAACAATAATAAAAATAATAATTTACCAACTAATTAAAAATAAAAACAAATGAGCGTACAGTGTACTAAACTGTTGTTTTTTATTTTTATTTGGCCTTTCTCAAACTTCAATAAAATGTTATGCACTTTAAACGAAAAATATTTGGACTCTTTGGTAGTTTCTGTTATTTTTACAAATATTAAAAATAAGTACAATTTTTCGTTGATAAAAGTAATGAATACTATTGGTACTAAAATAAAATACTTTTGTATAAAACGACATAATACAATTATCAGACAGTGTAGTCAACATATACGCATTTCTTAAATGCAAAAATGTAACTTGTACTAGAAAAATAGCATTGAAAGTCATAAACATGGGAAAAAACAATCATCAATATCGTAAATTTAACTTTATGAGAGTGTGAAACACAATTTGTCGTACTCGGGTAGGTACCTACTATGGAACTAAGGAGATCAAAAAATAATATATAAATTGTAAATGCACAAAAGTTTTAAGTAGGTACTAGGTAGGTACCTACACCATTGTAATGAACTAATGAATATCCAATGAGACATGAGTAGCCTACTTGTACTTAAATTTCCGTAGACAAGCTCAAATCTACAATTTGTATTAAAATTAAAGTTATACTACACAAACATCACAATGAAATTACCATAATTCAAGTTTTAAAAATTCATAAAATACTTTCTAATTCAAATATTTAAATTTACGTACTTTATATAAAAAAAAAATGTACTATTAAAACAAAATAAAAGTCTTGAAGACTCAGATTTATGTATTTTACAAGAAAAAAAATTAAAAATACAACATTACAACCGATAGGTATTAAATAATATCATTTTTGTATATTGGAGAAATGGGATTTATTCATTTTAAGATTCAGTGTAACAAAATATTTAAAAGGTGCAATAGATACAAAAAGATTTTAATTAATTTTAGTTACTAATAAGATTGACAAATTGACAAATGAGGTAATTTTAGGCCAGTACAGGTAGTTTTAAACAACCTATCGATTTTACTTTTACTAATATTTACCTGTCATAACCACATGTACCCTTGTTACTGCTAAATTAATTATTAAATTAAAAAGTGAATTAATATTTTACTTAATTATGTATTTCATAATATATTATTTTGGTGTATAAGTTTGACAATGACATCCAGACAAATCCACGCTTCCTGATTAGTTCAGGACAATATCAATTTCGTCGTTCTTTAAGTTTGGCCATCTATAAACTAGCGATAAGAAAACCAAAAACACTGAAAAGTAAATGTATCATACAACATTATATTAAAGTATGCATAAGCCAATATAGCTGTAAAAATAACATATACAACTGCAAAAAAGTTTTTTATTTTATTAAAAATGATATAAAAAATATACAATACAACGAGTAAATTTGATACATGGTTATTAATAGAAGATTGTGTTTATGGGCAGGCACTCAGCAATGCTACCGATCAGACTGGTACTTTTCAAGTACCTAATACTATTGATTAAATATACAATATTTAGTCAATGCTATTACCTATTGTTTTTTTTTTAGTAGGTTTCTAGAGCCACTGTCTTTTGAGTTACCGGGAAATGAAATGGATGGTAGTTGTTTGATTAATGGGTTATGAGATTTAAAATAATGTAATTTTGCTAATTTATTAAAGGGAGAAGACTTTACTGTCTAGTCGTAAGCAAATGAACCCCTTAACTGAATACCGTACGTTCAAACTAACTGAATTATTGACTTGTACATGGTAAGTGCATTGGACAATGAGAGTTTGGATGTCAAGAGTAGCCTTAATAGAAAACTGTAAATTATATAAATTTAAAAATGATTGATGAAATATAATTTGTAATTTTTATTCTAGAAGTTTATATATCCACCATATTTTCATAGTTCAACAAGTTCGAAATTTGTTTGTTATGAAAAATAGCTGATCAAGGATAGAGTTAATTAACAACTACACATATTTTGTGGAATCGATCGATTGATTTAAATCTACCTGAAGAAATCTATACTGGATATACTTTCACTCTTAATAAATAAAGGTCTGGCGAAATTGATGAAATCATAAAACAAATAAATGATTTAAACATTTATAGTTTATACAATTATTTTACAATAATTGATGAACATTCAAAATCTTTATTTTTTTCTGAACCAAAATTTTAATTTTAAGTGTAGTGCACTTGTGCCGCACCTTCTATCAATAAATTTAAACTGTATATATTAACTAACTTTAAATAACTCAACCAGTCACAACCATTAAAACTAAAGACTGAATGCTGAGGAATAAAATCACATAGTAATATGTCTATTTTGATTCTAACTATACCCAGAATATTAATAAAACCAATGCATAGATTCTTCATAAAGGAAAATTAAAATAGAAGGCGTGGTAGTGATACATAATATTGTTTTATTTGATTTACCATTAAACAGCTTTCCACTCTTATCATTAAATATTCAATAATACTTTGTGATAGATATGACTAAATATTTACGTTTAATCGTGATTTTTAATGAGTGATAAAACATTACTAATAAAGCACTAGTAATAAGTGAATTATAATTCGTGATGAGTGGTGGAAACAAAGACATATACAATTATAATTATTTCATGCCTATGGGTATTAGGTGGAAAGGTAGTGTTCAGAGATAGGTTTTTTTTGTGACGGCCCTAGTACGGGACTATTGGAGTGCGGTGGCAGTGTGGGTGTACAAAATATCATACCAGAGACCCATATTATACTTCTTGACATTAACATAAAACTGTTCGTTTTGCTAAAAATCGAAAATAGTTATCTGTTAAAAACATTGGAATAAAACAAAATAAAATACTACAAAAAGTTTTGAAGAAAATAAATCAAATATTTTTAGTAATTATAACGGTAATTGATTTAATTTTAAAATGTTTTTTTGTATAATAAAGTTTATTCCATCAGTTCACTTTTGTTTTTTTTAACAAAGGGTAACATCAGATATTATTCGAAAAATTATGTTTTATAAAATTAATTAGTAAACGAACGTCGTACAATCATTAAATGAAACCTTCAAACTAAAATTTACTTAATTGATTTTTTAGTACAATAATTTACAGCGTTAATACTATACGTAATATGATGTTAATATTGCTATGAATGAATAACAAAATACCCTAATTACTCTTCAGTGGATATTCATTAAGTGCAGGCTTAACAACAATTATTATGTACATGTTTTCCGCAACGTTTTTAAACAATTTATGTTAAACAGGAATGCTGTTAACATCAAATTAAAAAGATGCATATACAAATGAAAACAACGATTTATACTCAAAATGATCTCATTACTTGGTGTTTAATTAAACGTTTAAAAAAATCTCCCCTACACTAAGCTACTTTATTTACTGTAATTTAAATGTTTAATACGTTTATATCTTTAATACAAAAAAAGCAATTAAAAAGTTTTACGGTTAACTTTATTTCAGCTGTTTACCTGGGTTTCAGTTTTTATTTCATGAGTACCTATAAATTACAGCAATAGTATTAAAAACATTTAGGTAAGCATTTAAATAACTCTTATTCATATGCATTCAAAGCCTTAAGTAAAAGAAACTTGAAGATTTTTTCAAATGCATAGTCGCATTGTATAGCCTTTGAAGTGTTTTTTAATTTTAATAGCACGCAATGACTAATGAATATTAACCGAGTTAATATTTTTATTTTACAATTCATACATTAAATAAAACATTATTATAAAAGGTATTTATAAATATTAAAATATGATAATTTTTACTATTCAATTTTGTTAAAAAATTAAAATAAATATAATTTTTTGAATTCAACTCGAAAATATCACTTTTTGTTTGTTATTTCTTTAAGCTATTTATACTTAGTTTATTATTTAGACTAAGTCACAATATTATTTAACACTGTTTCAATGTTAAGATACCCATTTATTTTTAAATATGTGTATAAACAAATTAATAACTTTTTGACCAAAAAAACATCTATTAATTGCCGTTATACTTTAATGAATTCATTTAAGATATATCATAATAATTCATATTGTTATAACTAGTATTAGTAGAAATATGATTACCCAAACTAATGTATTGGTAAATGCATTTATACTATTATTTTTAATAAATTACAGAAAATCCAGACGGGAATAAAAATTACGTAATTTAATATTTTCCAAAAAAATTTGTGAATTGATAGTAATAAAATTAAAATCCTAATGTAAAACATGATTTAATATTTTTTTTTCAATATTTCACAAATTCTAGTGTAAATTAATTAATTATTAATGTCAACAAATTTAACGTTAATTATATTTATTAATATTAATTTTGATCAATAATACTATATATAGTTTAAAATATGTTATGTTTTTTTTATAAATTTACAAAAACTGGCTAATACTCGAGTTTCTCAGACCGCTTTCAAGACCCATTTAATAATGAAACCCATAATACAGAAAACTTTTTTATTTATTTTAAATCGTCATTATATCGACTCTTCGGTGTATCTATACATATTATTATATAATAGAAAGTTTGCAAATGATCGCTTTTCAGTTTTTACTTGGATAATCGAGGGTTTTACTCTCTTAGTGATTTGATATAAAATACAATCATTCGGGTAACTATTAGAATCGTATTTATTTAAAAAAATAACTCTTTGAATTCTGTTTTTCCAAATTAATATTCAGGAAAAATATTGTAAAATGTCACAGAAAACGGAAAAAACGGTTACTAGTTCAAAGAGTCCATCCAACCCGTATGGAAAAGATAAAACATGAAAATAAATTAACAGTGACACGCGATCGAATTTTCGGGAAAAAGTTGACACGGCGCATCGTATATGCAATTTTGCTACACTCATGCGTGCGTGCGTTCCTCATATATTATTTTTTATCCGTACTGCTATGTCCCGTCGGTTGTACCATTACGAGCATGCGAATGATATATTATTTTTATTACTATTGTGTTATAATATATTGTCATTTTTATTTTTTACATTTCTACATTATTTTTTTTATCCAACGACGATGTTAAATTCTTATTTTTGTGTATATTTTGGACTTTGACAAGACCATGTTTAACACAAACGACTACTAGTGTACAGGGCGAGCCATCGCGTGTTCCCAGGTTAACCTTCCCGTCGAAAAACATGGCATACGTGTGTTATGTTTTGACGCCGACTTTGGGAGCATTTAACGAATTCCGATAATTTCTGCAGTATAATATAAACTAGACCTATACTACCCCGTTGACATAATATTGTAGTGCGTGTCGTCGTGTGTTATTATTATAAACTGCTGTTGTTTACGACAGCCAAAAGCGCAATAACAATAATAATAATAATAACAACAATACGTAACTGGCCGATAAACGACACTCTCACGCGATGGCGAACTGTGCTCGTCGGTTGAAATAAAGAGCACGAGGTCTGCGGTAAAGCGAAATATTATCATCGCATTCGGTAACATAAATAAATATAATAATAATTATTACACAGCTGCTACGACGGCGTATGTGGTATATTAACCTATTACTCGCCGCTCATGCGTTGTCCTACCAGAACTCGTCCTGACACATTATTATGTTTTTCGGGAGCAATCTCGCCCGAGGGGTGACGAAAGTATGAAAATTAAACACACACACACACACACACACACACACACGTGTATATTATTTGCGCAAGCGTGGAGAGCAGGTGTGGTCGAACATTTTTCGGGTCGTCGAGAGCAGAACTATAGATCGAAGGAATGTGAGGGAGTCGGTGTATATTGGGCGGTGAACGGAGGATAATTTACTATATATACCATATTATATTATATCGTTTTGGTCGCGTATACACAAACACGTAATATATAATATTATATAACTAAGCCGCAGTCGTGCTCGTCGTGTATAGGTATCCGGTCACCGTCAGTGTGCGGAGGGGGAATCGATGGTCGTGGGAGGAGGAAGCGTGAAGAGGTAATGCCCGATTGAACGCGGACGATAGTCCGGTCGTCGTAATAATATATTAAATGATTATCATCTGCGTTTCGTTTTCGTTTTTTTTAATTTTTAAATTTATATGGCTATATTTTATTATTATTATGTATTATTATTTTGTTTTCGCTCCTCCCCGATACATCATCCGGTCCATGCTATGATTTGACAAAAGCAGGTATTCACCCCTCGAGCTTGGCCGCCTTCTAACCATATTCGGTATAATTCCATTCTCCTCCGTGATTTCACGTCGACGTTTCCACTCCATGGTCGTCGTCTTTGTCGTCTTCGCTTAATGACAATGCCACCGTCAGTATACTTCTCCTCCCGTTCGTGCAGTGCAATATATTATATTATAATAATAGTTATAGTATTATATCAGCGTAACGTAGTACTCCGTGAACAATGCAAATTAAAATATAATTAATTACTGGATGGTATGGTTCAATGTCGGAATGCCGTGGCACGATTAGACATTGATTTTTTACAACAATTATTCGTAACGGCAGAAAATTAACGACAAGTCTATATTGTGTTATCT
>WHPZ01579901.1:0-32128 GCA_016617965.1 Macrosiphum rosae | reverse complement strand
CGGGGCCAGACTAGACCGATATACGGAACCTTTTAAAACCACCGGGAAGTGACCGACCGACAAAACGCATAATATGATCCTAGTCTAAATATAATATTCCATAAAAAAAATCATTATTCGTATTTTACTTGGGGGGGGGGTTAAACCCCTAAACCTTCCCCCCGTCGGTACGCCACTGATCATACACATCATATACATATTACCAAATCTACACGAGTCACGACTAAACGTCATATTATTTTCATATATAGGTAGTGTGAGCAAGATGCGTTAAGCTGTTCAAGACTCAAGTCACACAGACTTCAGTCGTATACCCAACACTTACATTTTATTGCTCTAAAGTAACATGCTGTTGTATAATGTATCAATAATCAATCTCGCACAGTCGTATCTAATGAGTGACTTCTATATATAGAAATAAACAGGATAATACTGATAACCATAATGTACAGGTAAGTGTATATTAAAAATACCTATATGGCTATATACACTTTATCTATACGGTTGCAAATAATTAATAATACCTATTATTATCCCTGCAAAAATGCAGTTTAAGTGCATGTTTCAAGTAAAACTGCATATATTATAGGTATGCCCCAAAATACGTTTATTACCTATATAATGTTATGCATTATTCATCTAATTTTTCAGCACACGACCTAACGAACCCTGCAGGTAGGGGCGGATCCAGAGTTAGGAAGCTCAGGACATTTCAAGGGACCACTTATTAAAACCAGATTAGAAATCTATACTTGTGTACTAGGTATATAAAACAAAAAAAATTAATTTATACTATATGTGTGTTTATTCGAGGGTCCTAATGTCCAACTACACAAGATCTGAAAAGAGGTTAATTTGATCAGCAAATATTAACTGTGGGTTTGCTGACCTCCATAACCCCCCCCCCCTTGATCCATCCCTGTCTGCCTTATTATGATTCATAATTATTATCATCATGAAAATAATTTATAAATATTAAATTAAACATGCGATGTAGTACCTGCACCAGCTATTCACATAAGATATAAAACAATATTAATATTATTATATCTCACCTTCACGGCTTCACCGCGCCAAGGAGTACTCTACAGGACACGAACGGCGGGATGAATAATAAAATACAATAATATTAGTGGGAGTGACCGATGGGAGTGTCTGCGAACGTCCGTTGGTGGGAGACGCCGAAACGCTCGCGCCTCTCGTCGGCGGGCGCGTCGGGTGGCACGTCGTCGCGCGACTGTCCGTGGACCGTCCGTCCCCGCAGCGGCAGCGGCAGTCTGTAGTAGTTGTAGTAGTCGGCTCACATCCGCGGTCCGGACGCGCACGATGCGATCGAAATACAACGACGTCGGCCGCGCTACCACCCCGCGGTGATAACGAATCGAATAAAAGCCGATCGAAATAACTGCTGCAGCGCTGCGAATCCGTCACCGACGAGACGACTGCATAAATAAAATTGTTACAATAAAATTATTAAATAATATTTATTTTGTATAATTTTAAAACGGCTTGACTGGTTTTAAAAATAATTTCATAATATCGCGGCTGTTAAAAAAAACCGTCTCGAGTTTTTTACCGCCATCGAGATATGCGCCTGGTGCGGATGACGTCGGACCACAGCAAGAAGCGGCGCCGTGGCCCGTCGTCTGCGGACCAGCATGGCACGGCCACCGCCTCGTCGTCGTCGTCCTCGTCTTCGCCGCCGTCCGAGGACCTGTGGTGGACCGAGGCGGCCGTCAACGAGGTGACCGCCGAGCATCCGGGTGAGCTGGTCCGCACCGGATGCCCGTACATGCTGTGCAGCGCCCTGCCCACGCACTGGCGGTCCAACAAGACGCTGCCCGGAGCTTTCAAGGTGGTCATACTGTCCGAGGTGCCGGACGGCACGGCCGTCACGCTCAAGGCAGGCAACGACGAGAACTGTTCGGCCGAGCTGCGCAACTGTTCCGCCCTGGTCAAGAACCAAATCGCCAAGTTCAACGACTTGAGGTTCGTCGGGCGCAGCGGACGAGGTAAAGCACGCATATACATATTTATGTTTTATATTATTATGTTCACGAAGCATAATAATTGTGTAGTTATGATGAGGGACCCCTCCCCGAGACTTAAATTTGCCCCTTTTAAGCAACGATAGGTGTGGGGGATGAAATCCCCCAAAAGTGATGAGAAATTAACTGTCAATTTGTACTATTATATTATTGCATAGCAGTATAGGTGGTTTATACTTATATGCAAGTAAATATATTGTCCAACTTTATAATCTACGTACAATATTGTATTGCATTAAATTGCATTAAATTGTTCAACGGTTTTGGTTTTCATTTTAATAGCCGGTCTATTTATAGCAGATATCTACTCGTAGAAAAGCAAAAATTAAATTATAAATTTCATACTCCTCATAATGACTCATGACGAATGTGTTTAACCTTCAAAGTTTCATTATAAATATTAATAATGTAATACCTATGTTATATGTATTAAAATGTATTAAATTCTGAGAGGAATGAGTTTTAAAATTATGTGTTTATTTTTTTTTTTTCGTCTACCATTACGTTTTGGAGCAAAAAGTTCGTATTAATATTCAACATCGGAGGTTTTTTCTAATAGAAAATTTGATCTATAAAAAAAATATTTAGTTTGTATAGTTGGTACTAATTTAAGATCAACAGTAGCAAATTCCCAGTACTTTTCATAATAATAGGTGTAGATAATTAAAAATATATTAATCGTTTGGACTTGAAACTATTTTGAATTACGTATATTATTGTTTTCTATATACACAATAGAATTTCCAACAAAGTATTTAGACAATAATTTGAATTTAATAAATATATTTTTTAAATTAACCATAAAAAAAATATTTAACACCATTCTAAGTTTTGGCAGTAAAGGATATAATAGATATGAATTAAACATCCATCATATTGTGATTTCCTTAGCAAAAATATGTTCAACCTTCCAAATTAACAGAATGTGTATACCAATAATAATACAAATATACATATATATATATATATAAATCATAAAAATATAATATATATAATAATATATAATACAAAAACAAATAATAATTTATAATATAGAAATATATTATAGAAATATCTACTGATTTGTGTACAATATTGAATATGTTACATTCATTAAAATGTAATAAATCAATTACAGTAACTTATATAAATGACGAGGTAGGTATACTATCAAAACTTACTATACAGCAGAGTGAGAGTAGTTTAAAAAAAAAAAATATATTTCATTATGAAGGTATTTTGTCTTTTTTGTCGATAGGGGGAAAAGGAGAAAATATTCAAGAGTCCCCCGCCATTGTCCTATATACATAGGTAATAATATATTATTTTTATATCATATCAAATAATATTATAGGGTCCTGACTTCAGAAAATTAAAAATAATATTCTGACCTTATAAATAAGAACCACCCTATTAGGTATAGATATTTTTGTAAGCAGGCTTTCCTGTATTTGTATTCTGAAGTCTTTGGGTTTGTTCAAATGTTTTATGTTTGCTTTTGGACTTTTCAAGTATTCTTTGGTACATAATATCGACTGGGCGTATTTTCGAACACCCATATTGTATACTGTGTTTAAATATACTGTCCTTAAGGATAATATTATGCAAAGCTTTTTTTTCTTCAAACCCAATAGGTAGCCATTACGCGTACGAGTAGATTTTTAGGTAAAGGTCATACTTACATATTTTCAATGCACGCAGACTAAATGACTAAATATCTATTCAACATTACAGTATTACCCCAAAACAGAATTTTATGCCTGCCTCCCATCGAAAGTAAAATTGTAAATTTGTTCTATAGTATTTAGTAAGGAATGGAAAATTCTGAAAAAATACAAATGCAACTACCTATACGGATACTTAAAAAAGTATTAGTACTAATAAGTAATTAACATTTTTGAAAGGGTTTCTCGTGATTTGGTGTACCTATAAATTACCTATCTATCTATTCCCTTATTTCAAAGTTTGGTCAAGTATAGGTATAAATCAGTAAGTCACACTAAAAAAAAATTTGTGAGAAACAGCATAATCAGGTAGGTATCTCTAATCTCTATATATTTATAAATACATAATTATATTTCTAGTTTTGTTATACAATTGATGTGTGCAGATAACAGCTGGTTCCTAGTTTTAGTATACACTTATCCAAGTACTTATAAAGTATTTGAATACTTATACTCTAGTGCTTTACAAGACAGATATTTGAGATAACTGATAAGGTTTATTGGAACTAAGTCACTGAGTATTTAATACTAGTAATAGCTAGTGCGAGATATATGAGAACTAAAAATTAAATAAATACATTTTTTAAAATTCAAATATGTACCCAATTCAACAAAAGGGTATATTATATTACTAGAAAAAAATTCCATGAACTCGGACACTAAAAATTAACTTATTTTTCTTCATACATTATATACAACAGTTGTTGTTGATAATACAAATTTCGTATGAAATTGGAAACATTGAACATCGTGTGTAAGTTCACAATTATTTCTGGGAGTGTTTGTGTAAATCACCGATTTATATTTTGGACATGTGATTAATTTCCAAACAGTTTCATTAAACATAAAATTTCGTAAAAGTATTAATATTTTGCATAATATATAAATGCGTTTGTGTTGTGTCTATAACCTGAACATATTGTACAAATACTTAGGATTTATTTATAATTACTATAAATCTCATAGTACATAACAAAACGATAATAATTGTTTATAGGTATATACGAGATAATTATTATTGGGTATACAGTATACACGTCGAATACATATAAAGCTAGAAAAAAAAGGCAGAAGATATACTGTCTTGTATTATGCTGAAGTGCACTGCGGTGCATGTTATCGTCTCTTATTCGTCTTTTTTTAACTCACTATTGGGACATATATTTGTGCGGTTTTCCAGATATCAGTTCGGGTGTCTCGTTCTATTTATATTTAATTATTTAATACACACAATACACATAATATTATATATTATTATACTGCTGCAGGTAATTAAACTGTGGCCTGAAACTTCTAACCCGATGTTGTTTAACGTCCTTTAAAGGACCGAGACAAAGGACAAAGATCCGTCTTTGTTGTTGTGCTTTTTCGCCGACACATCACTGTGCGCGAGCGCTCGCGGCGCTTTCAGACGGCGAGTTGGAGGTGTTTTTATTTGGAAACTATAATATAGGTGCGTTATGATTTTTTTATTTCCTATCAGAAGATGCAAAAACAAAAAAATCAATTTGCAATAACTGTCGCCCTAAATCTCTTTTACTATCATTTATGTACAATTACTCCGTCACATTTCGACACTATATTATAATATTAATTTACGCCGCTCTTTGATGGCTGCACTCGTCTTCCCTTGCCGGACGCGTGCAATTACTTTGACGACAGCAACTGTAGGGGGGAAAGGTAGAAAAAAAAAACTCGCCCATTGATGTATTGCGCGTTTGACAGGATTTTGTGGTCGCAATCTGCTCAGACCCGTCGCGATTTATACCGCTCGTGTATTATAATAAAATATGTATATAGTATATGCAATAGTAATAACTAATAAACAGCTATAAAATAGGTATGTTATACTGTTATATCTTATATTATTGACGTTTCCATAAAACAGCGCATATTAAATTTTTTTTTTGTAAAAAAAGTTAATGACCATACCTATATCCTCCTTAATAGTTAATAGGTACCTAATTAATAGTTCGTCAGCTTGCAGTGTAAACTATACCTGTCCTTTCTACTGTTAGGACTACGATTATAATATTCTATACACAACACTCAGTAACATAAAATGTAATATATATAATATACACTACTATAGGTATTAGGTACATATGAAAACAAAAGCTCGTGTTGAAATTAAACGCGTATAGGTATTCAATTATTTGATGTTCAAAGCTATTACTTATATACTATATTATTATGTCGTAAGTTATACATAGGTACGCGTATAAATGTATAATATAATCCTGCTGTTGCAGAATACGCAACAGAAACCGCGGGTTGCACACGATTTATAATTATACCAATATGATTCATCCATTATCCCCCTTGATCCTGCAATTAATTAGTTAAACTGCAGATGACGTGTCCCGGTGAGTAAATCGTCATATCGCGTGGTAACTGGGCCTTTCTACTGCTGCAGTGGCACAAGCGTAGATTGCGGATATTTGGGATACAAACATAGTTGCACTATATCGTTATACTGCCCTCCTAACCCAAAGGCAGTAAGCGACAAAATTTGAAAAATGAGTTTATTATATCAAAGTATTCGTTATTTTAAGGCAAATTTTTTGTTTCCTTAGCAAAAATACCGTAAATGCAGTAGATTGTAAAATAAACGTGGTTAAACATATACGTATTTACAAATATATGAATTATTATACTAAGCAAAAAAGCAGTATCAAACACATGCTAAGCAAAAAGGCAGTAACTAACCACTGTATTATACGGTAATTTTGCTTAGTATTGGCTCAAATACGGTATTTTCGTTTAGTATTGATGATACATTTCTAACCGTATCACACAATATCATATTATCATAGATTATAATAATTTATAAACCTACGCTGTTAACCAAGGTCTTAGAAGACCCCTCAGTTAACATTCTGGTTGTTATTAATTTTGTGATTGTATTTGGCCCATCGATCATGATTATATTATATTATTTTATATTATTTCATTTTTATGCTATTAATAAATGTACTCATACTGCATTTTCCCTCTGTAAACTATAATATTAATGTCTCACAACACTAAGCTTAAAGTGCGTATATGCCTTTTGAGGTGTTAAGAGGTATCTTAGAGTTATTCCATGAGCGTTATTGGAGTCTACAGGAAAAGTTATTTAATAATCATTAGTTTATTATTTTATTTTGATAATATGATAAAAATAACAAGGTGATTCAAAAAGTTATTTTTCTCAAAACTACTACATTGTTGCTTACTGCCTTTTGGCTTAGGAAGGCAGTATAATAGTGGCTAAATTAACCCAGTGTACCCATAAAGTTTAATACTATACTTCATTTTTCGTTAGCTAAGCTTGTGTGCTAATAATAGATAAGTAGCCATAAGTACCTATAATATTTGGATGTGATGTTTTCACGAATTAAAATTAAAGACCAGTTTTTTAACTTCAGTGGCACCAAGAATTATATACTAGGTAAAAACACCAAACTAGGTCCAGGTTTTTTTCAATTAAAAATGGTTTAAAATAAATAGACGGGTAATAGAGTTTTTATGCACGTTATTATTGTAATACAATATAACATCAAAGTGTACTTATGTATACAGACATACAATCGTCATAAATAACACAGCTGTAACTTGTTGTAAAATTTAAAATCTTCACGTATAGTTTATTATCCAAAGAATAACAAATAATAATCTATAATAACCGACGGTGACACGAATCGGACTTGATTATTGCTTTTCTGGCGCCGTTTCTACAATTTTTTTTTTTAACAATATTACTATATGAAGAATCGTGTGTGTCATATACGTAAGTTGTATGCTGAATGAGTCATAAATATCATGGCCATGTCCCATGTAAAATTCAAAGCTGTAAAAAATGAATTATTTGTATTTTTATTATATATCTATATGTATATTGTCAATTTATTATTTCGTATCGTAAATAGTCATATGAAGATTAGGTTTTAAGTAGGCATATACGATGCGGTTATATTTTAAATGCAAAACTAATTTTCTCTCCTATTATTTTTATTTTTAAAGTTTTCCTTACTTCTTGTCACCTGAACTTAATTATAAGGATATATTGTTTGACTTAAGTATAGCAATATAAATTCGATGGATAGGTAGACATTGCATAGGTACATTTACGCTACAATTTTATGTTTGTGAACATATTTGGATTTTGGAATGGTTTTAGCTTTTATTGTGAGAAGTGGGATTTTCTTATATATAAAATAAGCGAACATGTCCAACTTAAGAAAATTTGCCGGGTTATCAATGGATATAATATTTTTAGCCTTTGTTAGCTTTTTATAATTTATTTTCTCAACTAACTTTCATAATTTTGAAATTTTGTATCTTGTATACAAATTATAATTTGATGTATGTATGTATATATTATTATAGGTAATATTTATTTTGAAAGAAAAACGATTTTTTTCATTTTTGTTATTTCTTGTCTATGATATCCAATAATATTCTATTTAGAAGTAAAATAAAAAACAATTTGATGTACTATCTTTTTTTTTTAATAATATTAAGTTAGAAATTAGTTACCTAGTTAATAAAATAAATAACTCTAAAACTTATAGGTATTAGGTAGGTACTAAAAGTAAACTGATTTTTGAAAATTAATTATTATTTATTAATCTGGCATTGATCAATATATAGAAAAAAATATGTTTTTATTTTAAAACAATATGTACTTATTTTTAGGGAAAAGTTTCACGATCACCATTACGGTTTCGACGTGTCCACCTCAAGTAGCGACGTATAATAAAGCAATCAAAGTTACCGTGGACGGACCTCGAGAGCCGCGATCCAAATCTCGTAAGTATTTTAATATTAAATGATAAAATTCGTTCTAATAATACTTGAGACAAAAATTATTTATCATTTTAAGCTCGAGTGATAGATACTTAACGACTATAAGCTGTTGTTCATGTTTTAATGTTGCTTTTATTTAAATTGCGGAAATCGAATATTTTAGAAGATAACATGTGTTTGTCCGTAATACAATAACATAAAAAAAACTATTATCTGCATAAAGAAGTCTTCACTTCCCTCAATTACGTTTAGTTTAATTCCACTAAATTCCATTTATATGTGTGTCTATGTACATTTTATTGATATCGGTAAATATAACAATAACACCAAAAAGCGTGACTTTGATGTGAATAGGCCCCGGAAAACCATGTGGCAGACCTCATGGTAGTTTTTACAACTGTAAATAGGCTCAATTATTATCGTTATAGTATTATACATATTATTATTTAAACACGCAGACCAATTTGAGTAGCTTTACTATTTGAACGTGATCGGTGGGTTAACAATAAAATAAGGAAATTAAAAAATATATAATGATAATAATAATAATAATAATAATAATAATAATAATAATAGTAATAATAATAATAATAATAATAAGAACGTTAATCGATTGGACAAAATATGACAATCAATTAATTTTTTTGTGCATGTTGTAAATATGTTTTGTTTTGGACTATGAGAACCAATATATATTTTTATCAGTTGACGATAACTATTTTTTTTTGCATTTCGGCAAAATATATGCTGTACGTTTTCGTATCGTTGTACAATATATTATATTTTATCTCGACCGCTAACATCCGTGGGAACTATTAATGGTAAATTAAAATAAGACTATATTTTCTAAACTTTTACTAAATGTAGATATCGTTTGTCCACATGTGTACTAAAATGGTATACAATTTTATCTGCAAAGAGTTAATATTATTATTGACCACATTAACATATATACATCGTTATTAATAATTTTAATTTTATTAAATTAAAATATAAAGATAATATATTAATAAATGCTTAAACCTAATGAAAATTCACAGTTTTTAGAATATTCAGTTTGAATAACGTTTAAATTGAGAAATGCAATTTATTGAACTGCAGTAGGTACTAGATAGGTATAGGGATCGAAACCCATATAATTTCTAATTTGTAGGTATTTCGGTTGTATTTATGATATTGAAATTAAATAGTGTGGTTATAGTAGAGATATTAAAGATTTATTGTTAAATTTAATATGCAAAATAGGTACATAAGTCATACAGTAACATATTTTTATATGATCAACTGCAATTATAAATGTCCATATTTATATTGGAAAATGTGTGCTTTTTGTTTTTCCTGTACACCAAGGTCCTCCTCATCAGTTCCGTGGATTGGGCCTCGGTCAGAGGCCCTTTATGGAAAATGCATCATTTTCCAATCATTTGCGGGAGTTGGATACATATCGCCGAGTGAAGACCGAAGAATCGCCAGTCCTCGAGCAGTCGTATCGGTCAACAAACAACCAAGGTAAGGCATATGTTTTAATATTGATTTTATTTTGATTAAAAAAATGCATCAAAAGTACGCCGCTCGTATGTAATACATAAAGTGAATCCGATGACGACCGCACTATATACAGGGCTGACCGCAGCTCTGAGGTACACCGCAGAATTTAAGGAGCTGCCGGTAGCTTTTTTCAAACATGATTAACCATGGTTCTGGTTTACCTAAAAATGTGTAGAACAACCGTGCACTATATATTAATGAATGAATCAAAGTAATCAAACGTTAGAATGAATGAAACTGTTTGCCCACAAAAAGAAAAAAAGTTCATGTATTTCAAAACCACTTGTTTCTGTACTGATCATATTATTGTAAGGACTTACATTTTTAACTTGACTGAATTGATGATCATCATTATTCATTGATCAGTGATCACATACATCGAACAAAGTTTGCTTCAACTGTTGAGGTGTAGGTACCACCACTAATATTAAACATAGCAAAGTCATCACTCTCCATTAGCCAAAGAATTTACTTTTCAATTTTAAACAGTTCAATATCGATGATGGTTTTTAGTGCTCCGTACGGTAAAACGGGACCCTATTACTAAGGCTCCGCTGTCCGTCCGTCCGCCTGTCACCAGGCTGTCTCTCACGAACCATGAAAGTTAGAAAGTTGAAATTTTCACAGATTATGTATTTCTGTTGCCTCTAAAACAACTAATACTAAAAATCCTAAAATATATAATATAATCAGTGTTGTCAACATGTGTATAGCTGATGATGGTGCGGAACCCTTCGTGCTCGAGTCCGACTCGCACTTGTTTAACCTACTTTTAATTTAAGTTAAATGCAAGTTATACTATTTTAAACCTAATGAGTAGTAATGACAATGTTTCTTAAATGTTTGGCTTAAGTTTTTGCTATCAAAAATTTATAAAATCGTTTTTTTTTTTTTGTTATTGAGTACTTATTGTAGTGAAGTAGACTTTTTGAAGAATTTATGTAATTTGATTAATTAAGGGCAGTTGATCATTATGCATTTTTTTATAAGGGTTTCTTTGCATATACCTACGAGAACTATGTCATATGGAGGGACAGGTGTTCTTTTATAATAAGGTAAAAGTGAGTTAGATAGTTCTCACTCAAGTGTAGTATTATACTATACTTATACCGCTAAAAATTAGATAGTTATAAAATATTAAATAACATAAGTAGTAATGTAATGTACAAAATAAAAATTACGCAATTGATTATAGCATTATATAGTAATAATTTATATTAAAATAGTAACTCCGATCTATATTTACTATTTAGTATATAGGTACCTAATTATAACACTACATAATTATTAACTATCATATTTTTTGGAAATAATATAACAATATGTTATATATTATTAGAAGATAGTATGATACATTTAACTTAAGACGCTTATTATTTCAAAAACTATCAAGGTGTTTTTAAATCTTTTCTTAGCATAATTAATATTTAAGTCGTTAAAAACAACTTATTTTTAATTATTTTTATTGTTTTCATTTTTTTTAAATATTAATTAACAACGTATTATAATATTTTAATTTCTTATTAAAAAGCTGAATATTAACATAAAAATGTTTTTGGGCTGAGTACAGGTATTTTAATTTTTTAACCGATTTTGCGTAACGCTTTATTTTTCATCACAGAAACGAATAAAATATAAAAATGACCTATTCCCACTTGGTATTATATACAATAAATGGTTACTATTATTAATACATAATATTTATGATTCATACATTTTCTTTGAATTGGAAAATATCGAGTAGCGTGATACGTTTGTTATTTGATTATTTTTTAGAGTTCCTAGATAAAAATCAAATTTTGGACGAGTAGTTTATGGTTTATGTTTATACATATTTAAAACTTAGATAAGCTGAGTGGAGTGGTGCAGTGATGTCTCGCTAAATGTTGATCCACTATTCCATTCGCCTAAACTTTAAATACTATTATGACTAATTAACTACTGGTCAAAAATTTGATTTTGATAGATCGAAATACTCCCAATAATATTCTGCTGCGGAATAAGAAATTAAAAATGCATGTTGTCATTCAAAAAAGTAAAAACATAAAAAAAATAACGATAAAATTTAGTAAAAAATATAATTTTTTTCCAAAAATGTTGTTTTGCAACGACTTAAAATATTATTTATAAGAAATATTTTCAAAAAGTATTTTGTTTTGGTATTTTATGGAATAATTATAGTATTACTATAAATGGATCACACCACATACCTAAATGTTAAAAATAGGTTCCCTCCAACGAAGAACAATTTGTTTAGTTAAAAAAAAAAAAAAAATAATAAATATTTTTTGTTTATGAAATAATAGTGGGTAAAATATTTTATTTTCGGAACAAGACTTAAAAACTAGCGCCACTATAGGTATTATATTATATAGGTACGACCTATATTTAATAAAAAAAAAACTGTTGATTAAAAGTTAAACAGTATATTTGTTGAAATATGCTTGAATAGTATACTATAATTTTTATTCTGTGAGATTATGTCTGTAAATCTTAAATGCTTATCACAGTTACCCACGAGGATTATGATCTGCCCATAAAATATTATTCTACGGTTTACGCATTTGTAATGATTGATTTTTAAATTTTATTTTTTAACTAATAAATCTGACACTAGAATAAACGTATTTAGTGGTTTTTAATATTTCTATGTTATATATTATTATTATTTATTATTTATACCGTAATAAATTAATGTGTGTATGTTTTCGCTCAAAATTAAGTGTATCGGCCAAACGATTGCTACCGGTTAAAAAAAATTATCTTTGATAATGCTTGTTAGTTGTCAAAATTTTCTCACGCTTACGTGTTATATTTTTTTTTTGTGAGAGGTTATAAATTTGACACTGAAATCTAAGGCCCCTATAGACACCCTATTGAACACCGGAAAATGCGGTTTGACCCAATGGACCTCGCGGTGTTTGGAGTGCGTGTGCGTGTATGTTTATTATTGGTAAAAAAAATAAGTCAATACGAAATATTACACCGTCTGTGACCAAGTTAACGTGCCCACTGTTGTGTGCTCTGTAAAACGATATCAAATACTTATTAAAGATCATAGATACTGTAAACATTGAATAATACGGGGTTTAAAATGATCTTGTATACCTATAGATGTAGTTAAAAACAAAACCAACAATGAGTATATAAGTATATGTATAATGGCTATATATAATATCCAACAGGTGATATACCTATGTATAATAAATCTTGGCATTGCAATATTATATACCTTTACATTACTTATTACGCCGAACGTTAACGAGTTTGGTTCTTTTTTTTTTATATATAGGTATCGCCATTAAAATAGAATAAAAAGTGAGATGAAAATATTTAGACCCCGTTAACAATGTTTTCGACTATAGTCTGACAATAATAATTGGTACCTCGACGAATGCCGGATCCTTGGGAATCATATTGTTTCCGTAGGTACATATATACATAGTCGTTAAAGTCTCCACTCGGTTATTTGATTATTATTTTTGATTTCCTCGGCGTTATACACAAACAAATACTTACAAAATCGTATATAATATGTACATACAGGGTTGATGGGGTTTCGGTAAAATTCAATAACATTCGTAATCCCCCGGCCCGTCCTCCATAATCATACGTTACTGCAGTATGTAAGACATAAATCATGTGTTGGAAACGGTGATAGAATCGTGACTATGCTACCGATATATGTTGTGTTCTCACTATATTATACTGATTCAGTTTTTTTATACATGTGAAACGCACGTGAACAAAACATTGATTATAATATTTTATTATTGATATATAAAAATATATTTATTCAAAATCGCATGCGGTGTTTCAATCTGAAATATCCGCAATAATAGTTCATACCAATTTCTTACTCCACACACTATAATATAATATTAAGAGCTATTATGATTGAATAGTTAGTAACTGTTGTAGTGAGGAAAGAAATGAAAGCTGGGTTAGCAAAATTATTATTATTTTTTTTTTTATCACGTGGATGAATTTCCATATTGTTCAACTGCACAGTATGAAATAAACCGTGAAAAGTGGTCGCCGTTCTACGTGTCACCGTTCTACCTGGGTAATTATTTGTAAACTTCAATTGTGCAACTCGTCGAAAATGTCGCTGACAAGTGCACTAAAATGTATATTATGTTTGTTGTATATATATTTTTTGACAATACGTAAATTATTATTCTCGGTCAACAATTGTATCATTATTCCTGTTTAAATGCGTTCCTGTAAACTGCATATTATAATTAATCAATAATATCTTAGCCCTTGGGTTAATATATAGATACCTACCGGCTACCTATATATAGATACGCTACTTTTTAAAATTGTTAATCTTATGTTCTATTATCATTTATCAACCATCGTTTATATTATGGGTATTGATAATTAATATTATTTGTTATAAAAAAGAAAATGCGTAGAATTAATTTACTCAAAATAAAAAAAATCTGTTCTTCATGAAACCGGTAGGGTATTTACACTAAATCCCATTAATACTATTTCTCAATCATCTTCAGTTTAAATATTAAAATATTGAAATTAAATTTATACGACCACCAAAATATGAAATTTAAATGTATTATATCGAATTTAACATTGTATTTTACGCTATGATATAAGTATGATGTTGGGTATTGAAATGAGTATTTTCGCAGAATAATAAAATTGCAATGACACGTAAACATAATATTCGATATAATATATTCATGGACGCATTTATAATATATACCTACTGAACTCATAATGTTTCATATAATTTTGGGCAATACTAAAAAAAAAATAAAAATCTCGTACATGTTCAGTAGCCATACCTATATTATTATTATCATCATTATGAATTTGCCGTGCCAATATAATAGTTATTCGCGCAATCGTTTGCGGTTGGTTTCTCTAATCCATATAATATATCTAATTCACATTATCATCACGGCAGTGGCGTGGTAAAATACAAAATAAAAACGTGTGTGCGTTCCGATATCAAACTATCAATGTTTATAATATAGTCTATAAGAACTCGTGTTTTTTTTGCTAAAACTTTGTAGAGTTTATTACAACGGTAAAAACCACAAGGCCGTCGCGCAGTATGTATATAAAGACAAAAAAAATCTCATAATTTATAGATATTTTTGTTCATTTCATTATAACACTAGCTCCGAGAGAGAAAGTATACCTATACCTACATACTTTTTGATAAAACATTTATTTTCAATTAACCTTCTCAAGTTCCCGATTCCGCTGGGTAACGACTCACCGGGATTTCTTTGTTTTTGCACAACACTTTTAAACTGCAGTTACACGCTTGTACAACAATGTCTGTGCACCTTCCTATATATGTCACATGACGCGTATAACGCATAATAATATCTAATAATATTATGACTATCGTGTATTGAACATTATCTGTAAATTATTGTGGTTCTCAATTTCTCATACCTATAAAAAATCAACACTATTGAATTAGTTTCCGATATTTTATGCGGCAAACGTATTCAAATTGGTTCCACTAGGATTTTTCTAGGTATATTATAATAATATTTTTTTTTAAATACTTAAAACTAATCACAATCACACATGCAATTTATATCGTTCACACTTACAATACACTTTTTTTTTTAAATACTAATATACCCGGGAACAATGGTAATCATTAATCAATCATATGATTACAACAACACGGCATAGCTGGTTTGGCGTAGATATACAGAGTGTCCCGCGAGGATTTACCCATTGCGATATCTCCTAAGATAATAAATATATCATAAATCTGTTTTTTTTATTGGACTCACAGAGACAAGTACTACACATATTTTATTTTTTAATTAAATTAAATTTTTTAGTAAAAAAGTTAAAAAAAATATTTTTTTATTTTTTATTTTTTTATTTTTGAAACAATTGAAGATAGCCATTCTATAGAGTATATTTTTGTGAAAATTTTGAGCTTTTAACATTTTATTTTCATTAATCTCATGATTTTTAATAATTTTTTTAGTTTATTAGTAAAACGTCAATAAACTGGTTTTTGTCCGGACGGCGAGTCCCCTTCTACGGCTAATGGATATATCCTCACGGGACACCTGTATGGCTGTATATCAAGCTTTGCACACCCTATTATAATAATATTATATTACGTAAATCATTATGTAGGTTCCTATGATGTACCTACTGATAGATGGTACTAGATATTATATAAATATATTTTAAAGATTTCTTACAGCAATTCATTAAACTTTTAAATAATACTGTTATTTAACACAAATTAAGTATATAATATATTATACATAAGTGTATATTATATTTAGTTTCTTCAAAACGTTTATGTGTTCGAACACAGGCAGGTTAACTCAAAATGCATATAAGTACACCAATGTGTATTTTTCGTAATCATTTATTAACCGTCACGTTTATTTTGAACCTATTATATCCGTGCATTAAAATGTCGTACCTACATTTTATTGGTGGTGGTACCTATAGATAATAATATAGTGTACTTCATTCTACTTGCATCCCGAAATGCATATGCAAAATTCACGAGATTTGTCCGATTTTCACCGACTTTTGATCGAATCCAGCGACAAGGCTCGACAGTTAGTCGTCGTAATACTTCGTTTTGGATATATACTCATATTATATAGCAATGTATATTCCTATACCTCCTACAGAGTATATTGTACGTAGTACAGCTGTGGCTAGGCAGTGTTATTCGTACCACGGTCCGATACTATTCTACTTACGACAACGTGTACACTGTACATAATATATATATACAATATAAATATACCTATTATAATGAAATACGATACCAGCTGCAGTATTATATTTATATATCATATGTACATTATATATACCTATCTATATAGGTATAATATATTATATACATACAATAACGCACTGCAGCAATGAGCTCGAAAAATTGCAGCGTGCAGCGCACACACGTGTCCGCGTGTACCTATATAATAATACTATACATTTTACTATCTATATACTTTGTATTTTTTTTACGAAATCATAAATCGTTTTCCTCGAAACGTATAATTCGTCCGTATTACCTCTATATATATACGATACATAATATTATATAAATGTGATATTCGGTCGTGAAGTCGTGAAGCAATCAACGGCGCGGAGAGGAGTCATTGCGCCTTATAATACCGGCGCGCCGTGTACAGGTACCTAGGTATATATACCTACCAATATATATATACCATATCTATCCGTCTACCCAGCGTCCGAATATAATACGCGTACACGCCGATCCGTCGTGTATATAATGATAATATTATATTATATTCAAATAACAGACGCGTGATTATGTGTAGCGATAATTTGTGATCTCGTATATCATATACAAATGACTCGGACGATGGTCCTCCGGGATTCGTGTGTGATTGCCGGTTTCGACGATAGTAGTCTAATAAGATCCGGCGGGCACGTCTTCGCTGCAGCATCGCATGTTACCTGGTGCGTACCTGAAGTATAAATATGTATCTGTATATACATATATATACTCGCCTAAGTATATATCGCATATGTATGTGTGTGTATACGTTCGACGAGTTGCTCTCTCTCTCTCTCTCTCCGATTTGTTTTTGTTTCTCCTGCTCGCACACTGCACCAGCAGCAGCAGCAGCAGTGTGCTGGGTGTATTATTATTATTCGATGTTGTTTTTTTTCCTTCGTCTTCTAATTTTGCTCCGTGATTTCTTGGTGTCTTGCTTCTATGGATCTCGGCGGACCGTGAACGCGTTATGGATTCCCCACCCCCTTCCCGCCTCCCTAACCGTTCGTTTACGGATCAACGGTTATCAGAAACAAAACGCGTCTTTTTTTTTCAATTCGTTCGTTCGGTTTTTTTCATTTCCAATGTCGATTCGACTTCCACCGACCGGCTGTATAAAGTAGGCACTTCCGGCAATGCGTCTCGTCGTAGTCTGTAAACTGTACACATTATTATTATAATAATATATTATATACACCGGCTACGGTGAACTGCAGCCAGCAGGGTGTTCGCGCGTTCCAAATCTCCACCGTCCGTGTAAATCATATTGTAATATATATATATATATTTATAAAAAAGGTACCTTCCTATACCTGTCCTGACGCACACACCGTCGCCGTCGTCGTGGTTGTGGTAATTGGTAGGCTTCTTCAACGATATATTTTTGAATATCGTTATCATTTTGAATTGTGCGATATCGAAAAAAAAATGTAGGTATCGATATATCGATATTCCGATTTCTCTATGACTATCATAATTGTCAATACTCAATACTCAATAGTCAATATTCAATAGTCGAAATAATTATTTTTCTGTTATCCTGTGCTATTCTTAACCCGAAATATCCGATATATTTCGATTATCGATGTATACTATTATCGATAAATATATCATACGGTACATTACGATTATCAATACCTAAATTTCCGAAAAAAAGTTCGCCATATCGATATTGAATCGAAATATCGATATCGTTAAGGAGCCTAGTAATTGGTAACAATATTATATTCTAGTCTACAGAATGTGTCCTCTATTCATATGTTTTGACGATTGTAGGTATTATAACTATGTTAAATATTTAAATACCTACCTATTTATAACTTCTACATATGTTAAAACACCCATTTAAATTCGAAATCATAGTTTATAAAGACTAATAGTTTGAATTGGAAATAACGTCTTGTACGGTACCCAGCAAACCAAATATGTCGATATTCCGTTAATCACGTGCAGCTGGCTGTAACTCCAAATTTTATTTCAAAATAAATGTCAGCCAGTTAAAACAAATAGTCTATATATTTTGCGCCTATATACTTATAAGATAACTTTAGGTTAAGACATTCTTAATCTTGAATATGTTTTTTTTTGGTTAGCTTGGTTGTATTTATATTAGGTATTTATTAAAATAAAAAAAAGTTGGGAAAGTGGTAATAAGTAATAATTGTAATAGATGGTGATAAATTTAAATTCAATGATATAATATAATTGTATAAGAAAAACGATTCTGAGCAGATGGTCAGTCAGCCTATGATATTACTAAGTATATTTGATGATAATGTTGTGAATAAAGTAATTTATATATAACCTATTTACGTGGAACCTTGTTTTAAATGTTCGATCCTTAGCTATAAAAGTTGAACATTTTATACATTTTTAACTACAAAATAATTATTAAATTTTAAATTTGATACATTTCGTCAAAAATCAAACTTTAAATGCTTATATAAGAAAATTGTAAATATGTATTTTTAATATTTTTGAACTGATATTGTAACAATGAATCAGGTTTGAATCAGCCTTATATTAAATTGTCATGCTTTTTGGCCCATAAAATAAAATTGTATTGATATTTATAGATTTATTGTTTTTGTTTTTCTTGGCGCTTTTGAACACTAATGGGAATATGGGATTTTAACCTCCGCAATGAACCGACTAGATTCACTTTCCCATCGAACAAGATACTGAAGGGGGAACGGAGTGGCCGAGTGGTCTAAGGCGTCAGTTGCGACGCAGCCGATGCTGGCCGAAACCTTGGTCTCGGGTGGCATTTTTCTTCGGGCTGGTCACGGTGTCAGGAGAACAAGTGCCACCATCCCCCATCCGGGTATGGCAGATACCTACGGGTGCCCAATCAAAAATTCTGCCAAACCCAACACACACGTGTTTTCCTCCCTACCGACATAAAACCATACTGAAATAAAATATACATTCGTCGAACCGCTCAGAATCTAAAAATCCTTGTAGACTAAAAAAAATTGAAAATTGCAAGTATGAAGTCAATATCAACTATTATGGTAATTCCATTAAACTCGTGAATCGTGATATAAAGCTAAAGACCCTGCCTGAAGTACCTTATATTGGTAATAGGTACAGGTGGCGTACATGCGTACAGTCTAATTAATTGGTTTCGTTAACGATATACATTAGTATAATTATATTAGAATTATTATAACGATATGTTATTTATACTTTGTAGGTACTCTTTTATTCAGTGTTGTATTTTGGCTAAGGTACGTCCAAGTTGGTGGGCCTCAGTATTATTATCGTGACATTAAAAAAAATCTCCGAGAAATTATTTTTTTTTATCGAAAGTTCATTTTTGAGTAGTTACTTGCATAATGCTATTTTAGTATGTTATTAATGTATAAATAGTTAAATAATTATATTATTATTACGTATATATATTTTTTTATTAGCTTCTAGTATATTTGACTTTTTTAGTAGGTACCTATCACTATTTAATATTTTAATAATTCAATTTTCGTGTTTAAGGGAGGGGGGCTTTACATCCTATAGGGTCCTAACTTTTAGGGCCATACATTTTCACGCTACGCCACTGCTTTTGTTACTTTTAAACATTTTTAGACTTGTTTTAAACACCAACATTTGAAAATTGAAAGTATATAAATAATTTAATAATCAGTGTTCAAAAATGAATTTAACTAATGTTATATAATTATTACATGAACATATTTTTATTGTGGTGGAAGGTTGAATTATAACGTCAATTATCAATTTATTTATTTATTTATTTTTAGGTACTTACAGAATAAACAAAATACATTAAAATAACCACCATTACAAATGTGTAATATGACAATATTTCATCATTAGTTATTTTTTTTTCTTATGTAGTTTAATCGAAACAAAATATTTTTATAATCTGAAATTACTAAATGTTATGTTAATTTTTTTCAAAAGTTGATTTATGGATTCGTAAATCGGTATTGCCATTAAATATTCATTTAGGTACCTAATAATAATGTAAGGTTTAAAGTGTAGGTAGGATTTGGATGTGTATACCATTACAAATACGGTGAGACACTCTGTATACTTAATAGTCTATCAAATATATTACTATATTAGTTACATAATGATTAATGAGTCAATATTTTTATTTTTCATTTGCATATAAATATTACATAATATTAACTCCTTAATAAGGACTATTCGTTTTAACCTATTACGTGGATAATCAAAATAACGAGTTGCAAAATAAATAAAGTTTTACAAAAGTATAAGTACCTACTTACAACCTACTTTAAACGAATCAATTGGATAAACGTTTTTTTTTGCAACCCAACCGAAGTTTATAATTAGCTTTGTCTTCTATATATACGAAAAAGATAATAATAACATTATTCCGTTTCCAATGCTTCGAACACGCCATAATATTAATAATATTTAAGAGTACGCTACACCCGTATACGTATTGTCTCTGTCCAGCCTACGCATAAGTGCATAACATACCAAATTGTACGTTCTGAATAACTCAGGTATGTTATAAGAGCTAAGTAGCCAATTGGCCTATTATAAAATTTAGGAGTAAGAGTATTATTTAGTAAACCTCATACGTTTTTATATTTTAATTTTAAAGAAAGTTACGATTACCTACCTATATTAAAAATTGTAAATTCTTTGTGCATTTTAAAATACTCGGAGCGTGCTTTAAAATAAAAATATAAATAAAAACGTACGAGGTTCACTAGATAATATTATTACTTCTAAATTTGATAATAGGTCAAAATTCATTCCAATATTAATCATAAAAGATGTAAACGGATTATTCAGAACGTACGATTTGCCATGTTACACGATTATAAAACGATGACTTGCGTATGCGGGTGTATAGCACTACAGCGTCTTCATAAGGTAAATATTTTATAGGTAGGTACGGTATGATTGTTATGGTTTATTATCCGCTTAGTAATTTAATGAGTGGTAAAAAGTAAAACATTGATTTAAGTATGATATAAACCGATTGAAAAACTTTCTGGAATTTTCGTATATATGAATGAAAACACGCGGCGTTTCTGTACAAATAGTACACGCAATATCAGCTGCCGTATATATATAATTAAATAACAATTAATTGTTGCGCGCGCGAGTGTGTCTTTGACAAAAAGTTGACGTATCTTATACATACGACAACACATCCGCGGCGGAGGGTTGTATAGGGAATGAGTATATATAATATGTTATATAGCCGGGTGTGGGCTGCCGGGCTAGGACGCTGATGCTTTTCCACCGATTTAATAACGTTTTCCGACGTACAACAATACTTAACCCTCAGCTCGCACGCCCCCGGAAATAATAATAATTTTCTCTGGAATGCGTATTATACACCGTACATATAATATGGGCTGCGTCGTCGTACATTCACAGCTAATAAACAATATCAGCTATACGCTAGCAAAACACAGCAGGCCAAACGTCTTATATACGTATGCGTTTCCGTATTTAAGTTGTGAGCCATATATATATTATTACAGTAAAATTCATAATGTTTGATGACCAAAATGTGTAGCATTAGGTATACGTCTTATAGGTGATCTATATAATATAATAATACAAAACTCTATTTTTGAAATTTATTTTATTTTAAACATAACTTTATTATAAATAGTTTATCGATTTAAATAACTGTATTTAAATATTCTGAAAAAATGTAAAAAGAATAACTGAGTTCATTAAACCTTTTTTATACATTATGAAACTACAAAACTTTATCGGATGGAACTACTTTTACTTTCAAGCGTACTCCATCACCCTTACCGTCCCGTCACACAATAAAGATCCCTCTAAAGTTAGGGTTATGCAATCTTATCATTTTTTTGTCCATTCTCACATTTGATCTCCACGATGTTTTTATCCAAAAAAACAAAAAACAAGAAAAAAGGTTAAAGTACACATTTTATAGTAATTAATGGTCGGTGTACGGTATATTATTGTTATTATTATTGTCGCTTAAGTCTCCAAGCTATAATATAACGTAACTGTCAGTGGTGTCATTGCACCGTGACCGTGGTATTCCTATAAAGGGTATCGACTGACGGACGAAAATAAGAATAAATTACAGTGATATTCTATATTCTACTGGACTGTTAGGAATTTAGATTCATTACCATCAAGCATCAATATGATATAGGTTGATATATATATATATTATAATGTGGACAAAAACGACGTTTAAATGTTTCATTGATACGGTGTCTTATGAACTCACGAAAGGATATTATTAAAATAAATGTCTAGAATTTCCACGTTTCATTTAACGACAACCGTCGAGTAAAATCGATATGCAATGCAACTGATGATGATACGGTATAAAAATATACCCAGGTATAATCCAATTAAAATAATAATCGTCCAAAATGACGCCAATAGAATAGTGTCAGCAATAATTCAGCTAGTCAGCTCTGCTATCATCGTACAGTGACAATATATTTTATATTATGTACCTATAGTGATGGGATTTTATTTTGTTCAAATCGTAATATTTTTATTCCTATCACTTCATTTGAATATCGTTGCTATTCATATAATCATATTTCAGGAACTAAAGTTTTAAAAAAAAAATAATTTATTGAAAATTTTAATAAAAATCCAACCGTAAATATTGTGTGTGATATTATTATAATAATTATTGTAACATCTAAGCCCATAACATGCACCACTCGTCATCTCTGAACCTAAAATAAATGTAAATGTGACACCATGACTCTATTCATACCATGTTCATACAATATAAATTATATGTAAAATTATGAATGCCAATTAGCATCAGTGCTTTGCGTTTTTGTTTTATAATATTTATTTTATTGTTATTTTATGTTGTGACACTGTGTGATAATTGTGATAGTGATGACTTCATTTCAACATGACATATTAGACATCTGTATATTTAAGTAAATAACGTTTTAAATTTTAATAGAAGTCAGGATTTCCTATTGCATTTTCATTTAAATTAATACGCGCGTTGACACAAATTAGAATTTGAGAATTTATCGAGAATGAGCAGTTCGATAGATATTTTAGTATTATTCAAATGATTTAATAATTTGAAAAATAAATAACTTTTCTCTAAATAGTTATTAATAAGTAGTCGTTTTGTTACAATACATTTCTATAGACAGACGGTAGATACACGTGTTAATTACTAATTAGACCATTTAGTTTGTAAGTTTATACTGGACTACAATACCACATTTTAACAATTAATACTATTTAATATTACCACTAGAGTGACTTTTCACTACATCGAGTATTTATGTAAATCTTGTACGATGGATTTATAGTTAAATTACCCAGACCACAAACAATTTCCGTTATTGAGTGATATTATCGTTATATGAGAAAAGTGTAAAACTATATCCATACATTTTTATTTCTTATGTCTTTCTATATAATTGCTTACCTATATATTTGTATATTACTATATTATAATACTGCATATCTGTTTGAAATAGGTACCACACGTATTACACTATTGCTAAGAAATAGTATAGGTAATTACATTTTTTATAGCAGTTTGTGACGTGTATCTTAAGAATACCTAATCTTTTTTCTTTTGAATGATATTAATTTAACACATACACACATCTTAATATATATACTTCTTCCCACGTGTAAGTAATAAGTATGGATTGCCTACTAGATAACTGTCGCACATTGTCCGCGATTGGGCGTACCTATAGTATATACCACAGTGGCTGAGTTGCACCAAAAAGGAGTTGAACAATCACAACTTCTTCAAGAGTTATCATTTATATTAAAAATTGCTAAAAATGTATATCATTATACATGTAAGTAGTATATCATCGAAAATATAGGATATGTTAAATTCCAACGTATTATGGAAAAAATAATTATAGTGATATTATGACATTGAAGGGATTTTCACTACCTATGTGTTTAGATGAAAATTCCCGGGAACCGGAAAAATTTCCGAGTATAAGTCCAACAAGGAAATGGAGAATATTTCTTCGAATAAATTATTTAATGTATATTTTGTAACTTAATTTTATTACATAAACATTACCTACTCTACAGAATATGGGTATCCTAAAATCCGATGTTTTGTCCTGATTTACAATTTAATTAAATTACTTATGCTAAATTTATTTTTTAAAATATTCATATCATAAAATATAACAAAGTCTAATATTGAGAAAATATAATATAGGCACCTAACATTATTATTTATTTTTTGTTTTATTATTTAATAGATAGCCAGTAAAAGTTCTGCCACTTTTTGGAAGGTGTATCAAATAGTATAGTTGCAATATAACAATTTAAGCACAAACTCAAATATTATTATAATCAGGTTAAATATTATGATATCAGAAGGGTTACGTATAAACACATTGCAAAGGATTAAGGAATAGGGACTCCCCGTCCCCTTAGTGTCTCGATTCATCAATCCCTCAATTCAATTACTACCTAATAGTATGAATAGTACCTATATATAATATACTGTAGTAGGAAGTAGTATCTTCACTATTATAATTTATAGGTAGGTATTAGGTAATTACTCACTGTTATATCCTGCTATTATATTATCTTAACCAAAATGGTTTTCAGATGGTACTACGATAGCAATACGATTATAGATTATAGCTTGGTATATTATACATAGTAAGTACCTACAGGGATGGATTTAACAATTTGCCACCCTTCATCAGGGTGCAAATTGTTAAATCCGCCCAGGAATACAATTTTGCTTCGTGTAAAAAATGTGCCGCCTTCCAAAAATTTGTCGTCCTACGTGAACGCAAAGTTTGCAGTGCTTTAAATCCACCCCTGAGTATCAAACCTATACATCAAGTTCCCTGGAATTTGTTCGCCGTTAGTCTTTCACTGCAGGACGCTCGTCCATTTCGCATATACTGCAAATATACAATTATATGGACACACGGCGCGTGTTTAGTATACTGTTGCATATCGTTACCAAATTTAATATTATCGTATCTACAATCTATTTATTATATAACATACGAAATGCGCTGCAAATAGCACGTCTCCGTCATAATATTATTATATCGTATCGTCGCGTATGGTGTCATCGAGCGTTTCGAAAACGGCTATAATAATATAATATCGAGAAAATTAAAGGGCGTTCGAACGGTGACCAGTTTGTGTGACGCGTGCAGTCACATCGTATGATATATATATATTAGGCCGGACGCCTAAGGGTTGTCGGGGTATATATTATGTGTAGGTATATATATACAATGTCCTGGATCACACAGTTTTGATATATATATATATATGATATATAGTAGCCGGAGCAGTATTAATTAATAACGTTGTCAGAGACACACATACTCCTTTCGGTGGCGGACGGCGGTTGGGGGTTGGTGGCGCAGTATCGCTACGCAGCGGCGGCGGCGGTGGCCTCGGGGGTGGGAATTATTGCGAGAATCGGTCGCCGCGCGTATCACATGGTCGCGCGCAACCTGTGACAATCGCCCGCCGCCGTGAACGTAACGTCATGTGTGCGTGCGTGTGCGGCTCCTGACGTTTCGACGGCGGCGTCGCGTAAATTAACACCACTGTCAACAACCGAAACTTATTAATAACTTTTCGATTTGCCCGGTCCGCCCGCCGGATTAATAGGGGGCGCGGCGTCCCCCGAAGTGTCAAAAGGGCGCGCGTTTTCGAAACTTTGGATTTTCGCCGTAATAATAATATTAATAGTACCTACCTAATATTATAATATTTTGTTCCTCCCGTTTTTTACGTCGTATTAAACTTTCATCGGGACCGTGAAATATAATCGTATCAATTAAAATACACAAGGAGCGTATTTGTATTGTTTATAAAAAGGTATATTTATGTGTATAGGTACCAACAACCTACGCAAGTTTTGTGTTTTATATACCTTTTTCATTTAAGTGGGTAATGTGAAATAGGTACCTGGTACACACTATGACTATACGATGGTACACACTATACGCTGTTAAACATTAAGTCATTTATATAAACGGCATAATACATTACTCTGCTGTTTTAAAACTGAAACAATAATAGATGTTTTTGAAATTAAATATCACGCACAAAAATTGCTACCTATACAATTTACTTCTCTGTTTTTGGAATTTGCTGTGTTGTAATTTGTAAGCATATCTCCACTATAATCCAAGGGGATGTGAACATTTTGATGCATCCTATAATTACTACTTTCTTATCAGAACAAATCAAAATAATAGAACATCACCATCTAGCAACCCGAACACGTGTTAATTAAAAAATAATATTATAAAAACTAATTTTGTTATATGTCAAATACGTTTTTAGTAATTGTTATAACAGCTCATATACGGAATCGGGCAAATTATAAGACTCACGTTAAACGACACAATAATTGTATATGTAAAAAATCTTAGTATTCAAATATAATTTACTTTCAATCAATATCCTATATATACGAAATACCTATGTCCTGTTTATAATTTTACTAAAAAATTGTACACCTATATATTTTGATAGGATAAGTTACTTCTATTACTGTAATTTAGAAAGTGATTGATTGCTTGCTGTTCAGAGTTCATTAATTTTTGTTAGTGCTTGGGTATGGTAAGACGTATAACTAACTATACATTATACTTGTGTATTACAATATTATGTTTTTAGTGTTTTTACACTTTCACGTTATTAGTACCACACCATTGTAAATATATACCATTATGGGCATTATGGTACAATAAAAGCTAGGAATTAGTATGCAACGAATGAAATTATTAAATTAATTATATCTATACCTATTACCTCGTTAAAAACGATTTTTAAACAGCACAAGTTAAACCTATATGCAATTAATATTATGGCATGTATTAAAATAAATATTTGTCGTTCTGTGAAAATAAAGTTATACGAAAACATAACGATTTACTGCAAATTGCAATCTTGTATCGTTTAAATATATTTACTATATTATTCATACATTTAAAGTAGAAAAACCTTGAAACTCATAACTATGCTGTAAAGTAAAATTAATTTAGCATATGGGCTTCACGCGATCCGTGGATCCAAAATGCTATAAAATAGTATCATTTTAAGTTTGAAGGAGGATTTATAAAAAAAAAAAATGCCAACTTGAGAGCGTCACCCATTCACGTACTAACTACGCCCGACATTGCATAACTTCAGTGATCGGATGAAAACTGGTGTATTCAACGTGGTATGGTCATTGGCAAAGAATTAAGAGCTATCAATTATTGTTA
Organism: Macrosiphum rosae; assembly: GCA_016617965.1. NCBI lineage: Eukaryota > Metazoa > Arthropoda > Insecta > Hemiptera > Aphididae > Macrosiphum > Macrosiphum rosae. The sequence goes on along the minus strand of WHPZ01579901.1, from coordinate 4,038 downwards.
AATAAAACATGATATAATAATAGGTATCTGTATATTGTAATAATTATAATTTATAATTTATATTATTAATACTTGCAGCTTAAATTTGTATTTTATTCTCATATTTTTATTCATTTCTAATTTCTACACCTATGATCATCATTTAAATAATTTAAATATTTCCATCAAATATCTTGATTATGACCACCAAACCGTTTTTAAGTATTAACACTGAACGGAGTACCTACCTACCTACACATATAAATGTAAAACTATTATTTTTAATTTGATATATCAAATTAAATACCTTCAATCTTCATACAAAAGTGGATAAGTCGCTCTGCTGTATAGTAAGTTTCGATTCAGTCGTCATCATTGAGTATTTAAGTAGGACACTGTCATTAATGAATGTATTGAATTTGACTTCAATCATAAAGCATTCGAAAAACAAGCGGGAACATCGTGTAAGCCTCGATTTCTAAGGAAATATTATTATCATTTAATTATATACCTACCTGTTATTAATATTTAAGTTTATATTTGTAATTATTACAATAATATATCATTCTATTTTATCGTAATATAATATTATTGTTATTAATCAACTTTAAAAGTTTAAACAATTAAACTCAATGTCGAAGTACCTACCTTAGAATTGTATAATTAAGATAGTGGTGAATACTGTAAATTTATCAAAATGTATAAATATTTTGAAGATTTCATTGCATGTAGAAAATTTAAGAATACTTACCTACGTAATGGCAGGTTCCTAATAATTAACTAAAATTAAAATAATTTAATGAGAGATTTGATATTTTTCGTTAAAATACCTATTCAATTTCGTTCAATTTTCAACTTCAAATATAGAAAAAATTAACTTCATAGATATTTTTCGATTTCTCTAAGAACGATTTTATTATTTAGGTACCTATGAGAAACTTTATAATATATTTTCAAGTCTTAACTACTAAACCCTCAATTTTCAACTACAAACCAATTTACATATCAGTAAACATTGTTTTAATTTTATGTAATAGCTTTTATGGTTATGGCACTGAAAATTCGTTATTTTATGTAGAGTTACAATATTTTGTATATTGTAATATTAAATAATCCGGAATAGGACACTCGAAACAAGTTTGACCGCAGTTAATTACATTTTGTTAAAAATACGTTTTTGTATCTCATATTACTTAACGTTTAATTATAATTGTATATTGATATCATTTTCATAGTCCTCACTGCTAAACGGAATATCTGGACGTTTATATTTTTTAGTTCACATTTTATGTACAACAACTAACAGATACCTTTAAATTATAAATCACAAAAAAATTATTTGTTTGTTGGATTATAGACGTGCCGAAAGTCGCACGCCGATTTGTCATTAAACTTCAATACAACTTCAATAGCCCATCAACACGCATATTTATACTGTAGTATAGTACTGTATATTTATATTTCTGTTATATTGTAGTAAATATATTATAATAAATATATTATTATTATAACATTACCTTTTGAACTTTTCATTAGTTACGGAGCTACACAAATTAATAATATTGTTTTACTCAGTTAAGTTTAATAAATTATTTTTTTTAAAAAATTAGTAAGTAAGGTTGATACGTTTAAACGTTTTGAATAACTAAGTACATTGTACATCAATGAAGTTAACTATAACAAAAAATGTAATTTAATATTAGGTCAGATTCCATAACTGGTTGGTGGCGTCCCTCCTCATATTATTCACAGTTAAAATTGTATATAAATCATCATATTTACTTATTGTGCAATTCCAACGCAGATCACAGATGGTAAATATTCTATTAAATAAAAAAATAAAAATAAAATAGGTATATAATATTAATATAATTTTCAAATACCCTTATATAACATTTTTTTACCATAAAATAATTAACAGTCTACCTAAAAAATACAGAGGGTATGTTATTATATTATATTATTACCTAGACAATTTTAGGATATTTATGAAAAAAGATTATATAATATATTTATTTGGTAATAAGTATTCAAAATTAACTCAAAAAATATTGCATTACTCTGAAGTCAAATACGCATTACGCAGCCAGCGCAGGGGTATACATAACAGACCAAATGTCAATTCGTTAAAGGCCTAATAAATTCATTATTCAATATCTATCAACTTGCATGACATTTATTAACTTATACCAATTCGTTGATGGACCCCGGCATTGTTAAATGCGTATGAAAAATGTTTCCATTCATAGTAATGTGAAAATAAACTGTTTAATGTATCGTTTTCGATGGTATATTACATTAACGTAGGTAGTGTAGTTGCGCTCAGTACTTATTCCTAATATAGTAATATGAGAGTAAAAGGAATAAGGGTTGCCGTGTTTACGATACTTTTTTCGCCGGGATCGAACAACCACGGCGCACAGCATAACATAGATCAGTGGTGGATGATTAAACTTATATGTATATGTGTATGTATATGTATATTATTGTTATTATTATTATTTTTGCCGTCGCCGCGTTTTCCCGCGTGTTCACCGGCAGAACGATCACGTTCCGTCTAGAAAGTGGCCCTTTACATTGCGGTTGGGCGCCCATCAACCGTAACGGACCAATCGACTGCTTCCAATATTATTATTATTATTATATTATCACACTAGGTATATCATAACGCACACGATTATATAGTATATAGGTACGGGTAGAGTAGCTGCTGGTAGTAAGACTACCTCACCTATATAATATGTATAATACATAGTACTATAGTAGGTATATATTATATACGTACGTACAATAATTTATACTGTAGGTATAATGATAATAATTTTTGTTATTGTATTTCTTTTCTGTTGGAATAATAATGCGCACCAGAAATGATAAATACACGTCTGTCGACCGGAAATCGATTGTATATTATATACACGCCTTGTGCGTATATAGTGTTATAACTTATAATACATATGATACATGCGTATATATATATATCTAACGTATAATAGTGAATACACCTATATGGCTATTGCTATACCTCCCATAATTCCATATGGCTATATAATAATTGTATGAACAGACATTGCACCTAGAAGTCAGTGCCGATGCTGGTAGTTTTTGCGAGGCCCTGGGCAAAACGGATTCATCGAGGACAAAAATCCAATAGTATTATAATCATGAAAGTATGTATAAGTATATTCCAAATCTTTTACACCGCGACCTCGGTGAACCAGAAAAATGGCGTTTTGTTTAAAATCTTAACTTGGAGAAACTGCAGGGTCCCGGGCTGGTGGCTGAAGATACTAAGATAGGTACCTATACCGCCTTTTAGAACCGTGAACATTAAACCCTATATAATTTTGGAAACATCGGTGTGAATATCTAGTTCATATCGCTTATAACGATAATTACCTATAAGTATTAGGTCAATAACGTTAATCACGCGGATATCGTTATTTCCCGTGTAACGTAATTCACCGTCACATATCCACATTGATGTAGGTAATATATATTTATATACCCATATGGTTTATGATTTGTACTATATTATATAATAATATTACATTGGATTGGCATATCTACCTATATTTAATGGATATACATAATATTATTACATTGAGGTCAATATTATGAGGGTCCTTCAGTCCTTCGTCACGCGAAAACCCCGCAACACACAAAACGGATGAATGGGTGACGTAAAAAAAAATTAAAAAATAAAACCAGTTTTACTTTTTTGTTTTTGAGTCATCCCGGCTCTGACGACTATATTACACATAGTAATGATATTATCATCATCATCATCATCGCCGTGTATACAAGCATATGCGGACGTTACGCAACCCGATGTAGGTGTGTAGTAGGTACATGTTTATTTACTATATACAGACGACACTACGCACACTTGGTCCGTGCCAGTCACTCGCAGTCTCCGACGACCACCGTCGTCGCGTTTAATGCCCTCCTCCTCCCCTCACCACCCTTATCCACCATAACTTCCAGCGCGTTGGAGATATTAATTAACGCTATGGAATATTATTTGATATTATATTATAATACGGTGGAAAAAAAAAA
>WHPZ01579900.1:0-65531 GCA_016617965.1 Macrosiphum rosae | reverse complement strand
AGGTTTATCTGTAGGTACCTATACATATTTTTTGGTTGTATTAGTACGGTTCTATAATCGCTTAAAATGTTAAAATATTTTTTTTTTTTGTAACAGGTTAAAACCGGTATAAACCACAACCGTAACCGCAACCTCAATTTCATATTTTTGAAATTTATAATTAAAACCGAAACCTTAAAAATATTTTTTTGAAAAACCGAAACGAAACCGAAACCGAAAAAAACATAAAGGTTACAATCCCTGTCGTCAACCCTGTAAACAGCTCACGTATGATATAGACGTATAGATAAAATCGATGACAGCATTATCCGATCGAACCTTTGGATGTTGTTTAAGTGCATAATATGCACAACAGGCAAGGTCGACTAAAACTAATTTCCACACAGTCTGATAATAAAAACGACGATGAAACTGTTACATTGTTAAACGGAAAACTGCAAGGATTTAAAATCGTACGACGTAATAGCGAAGTGATTCTAAATGAGCCAACGAGTCAAACGTGAGGACTTACTGCACATTATTGGCATTTCAGATTCCGTTAATGGACGTGGCGGCAAGGTATTAGTTTTATTTTGTTCTTGTGTACAAAAAAAAATACCTGGGTACACTGAAAGTGTTCAAAAAGCTTCATAATCCTCGACTTACGCAACTTACAAGATGGGGCACAGAGAGCTGGTATTGAGAGCGGTCAGTGAAAAAAGAGTGAAATACCAGCTAAATTACCGGTAAAATCATTAACATTTTAGAATAACAATAGAGAGTACTACTTACTCTTACTACTAGTAAACCCACTTACTTTCTACTTCAAAGACTCTAATATTTGTATATTTTGTAACACACTTTTATGGTTTACTTTTTGGTTATTATGAACAATAGTGTATAATAATATACAATATTTATTTAGTATTTTAAAATATACATTTATTGGCGAAGTATTGGAAAACAATTGACTAAACGAAAAAATTCGAGTTTGAATTGCTGTAGTACAAAGTCAATAATATAATATTCAGTATGTAAATTAATTGGAAAGTCAGTAGCTGTAAAAATAATACAACTACTGACTCACCAATTAATTTACATACAATATAATAAGACAAAATATACACTAACAATCTTTTTTTTTTTTTTAATTATATCCAACATGGCAATATCAATAATAAAAATAAAAAAAATTTTATATAGTTTTATATCATACTATTATTTCATCGTGTTAAGAAGTTTATTATTTGATGGGAATTTTAAGTAAGTAAAACAAAAACAGTACCCCGTTCCAAAAAAAAAAAAAAAAAATGTTTGAATGATAATTTATTTTCCATTAAATGTAACAATGATTAGACGCATAAAATATCTTTTTTACTTTGTAGATTATAATATCTAAGTCTTTAAACCTAAAAAACAAATTTATTTTAACATCGTTTAAAAGCTCATCGTTAATGTAAGTGGCAGTATAATAATAAGTATGTCAATATGTCATTGTCATAGTGTGTCGTCACGGTTATAGAATTATAAAATACGTGTTAGGTGCATAGAGTTTTTGTGGTTTTTACGGTTTTATATGTATAAAAAAAATTCTTTACACAATGCAGTCAACAAAGCAACTGGGTTATAATTTATTATCATCCGTGGGCGGTGGAAGACTTTCTGGCGATTACAAAATATTTATGCACCCCGGTAACGCAAATATTTTGATGTATTACAATATTAAGAACGAGTGCGTTACAACGGTCTTCAATCACCGATTTTGTGAATTTTGTTTTTTTCGAACATTTTTTATACCATTTAACAATGTTGATAAAATTATTTCTCGTATTCGTTTCACCGTTTGGTCGTTTAATAATACCCACGAAATGAATGGATCAGAATAGTTTTAAATAATCCGAACATCGCACTTCCACGTTACCTATATATCTCATTCCACCAGTGTCTTAATTTATCATCACTCGTCTCCGTACGTTGTAATATTGTGAGGCTGTTAATATGTTTGTACGTATTGATTTAGGCGAATAAAAATATGTAACTATGTACGGAGGCTTGAGCATATTTAATTCCAAATACGGTGCTTCCATGGAAGGTCTTGCGAGACCATCGTCCAGTATTGTGTAAGCACCGATATGTGATAAATAGGTACGTGCAGAGTGAGGCGTACCTAAGTAAGAATTTGTTCCGGAGAGAGGAGGAGAAATATTAAACCTTTAAGTGTAATTTGTATAAACGAAGTGTGGAAAAATGTATGTTTTAAAGGGACGCATTATATTAAAATACTCGTACATAATAAATATTTTGTAGATAACGATAAAAATATACAATTTTGGACTTATTAAACAATGAAAAAAAGCAAACAGCTATAAACGAAAAATAAATAACAAATTAATCTAAGAAAATCAACAAGTTAGAGACTCGGAACGAAATCAAAAATGTAAATTCGTAAAATTTGAATTCTGTGATTAGGCTGATTGTGTCCATAGTAAATATAGGGAGGGAGGATACTTTAAAGGGAGAATGGTTTCTGGAAAAACATTCAGGAACACATAAATGTATACTGAGCAGAAGGTCGGGATCATCTAGGTAATGAATCATTGAGTAGAGAGGTAATACAATTATATTTTATATAAATTGTTAAAACTACAAGTATATATTATTTAGATTCAGAAAAAAACAATTTGCAGCAATCGAAACAAATTTGAGGCATGTGAAAAATTCGAGTTTATTCAATTTTGATTCGTACATACTATCAGCATAAAACCATTGCGCTACACCTGAGGCATTGAGATTGATATGTGATGCCTATAATATATTTGTACAGTGATATTATAATAAAGTATTTATCCTGAAAAAGGGGATATCTGTATAAATATTATGATAAATATATTTATAAATATTTTGATACACCTTTAAACCTTTTAGTATAATATGAAATATATAACGAAAAATCTAAGAAGACTAGATAAATGTTATTAAAATCAGTGGCATCATTTGGGGAGGGGGTGCAGGGTGTACATTTGCACCAATTTTTTTTTTTTAAACGCCTTCTCTGGCCTGCCAACAATAAATACAAGCGCCGATATACCAAAGTGTTTTATATTATATATATGATAAATTTTTTCAGTATTAAAAAAAAAAAAACGTATTGTACTCATGTTTAATTTCCAAGAATGTGGTTTTGTGGTCCCACGATATTATAATTGATAAAATTATCAAACAAACATTGAGAAAAAGGGTACCCATAAAATAAATTTCTGGTTGTATAAAGCTAGTTATATTATATTATATTTTGAGTATGCAGGGAGAAAAAATGTGTAGGTTACGTTCAGTAAGGTATTTGATTATGAAGGTGTTTTGTACCCATAATACTTTTATTTACCAAGCGTAAATACCACTGTACACTGGTATCCACAATATAAAATAAATACATTAAAAGAACAAGAACCTACACAAATTTTGCCAAAAATGGTAACATTATTGTGATATTGTCATACTAATATATAAGTGACATATTAAATAAATTATTCAAATATTCTACAGTTTTTTGTCCCCACTTGACAACTCCCCCCCCCCCAAAAAAAAATAAAAAAATAAAGTTTTCTATGTGGCCTGGTAATGATTTGAATAGCCTGCAAACATTTTCGCACCAACGAAAAAAAAATTTTAAATGACGTCCCTGATTAAAATGCCCATATACTTACAGAGTGTAAGAAAAAAAAACAATTTGCAGAAATCTAGAGATATTTTCAGTATACTATTTAAAATATAAATACTACTTTTGGTCAACTTTGCACTGATTACATCTTCTACGGTTATTTAATTTTTTTAATGTAGGTGTATGTCTTATACGTTTTCAAATCATTCAAACGTTCCTATAGTGTGTATGGACGAATAAATACAAGCTCATATAAGTCTACATTGTAATTTAAAATTCTTATTCGTGGGCATTTGAAACTTATTAATTCAACTTACCGGCTATCGTATCAATAAAACAATACAAATATAATATAAAATAACCTAGGCTGAGAAACCTTCTCCGCTCAGAGTCGTTTTTCGTGTACCTAAAATGATATTGAACCATTGAATTCAACTGGAACACCATTCATTATATACAGTGACCCACATGTGACCTTCTGTACAGCAGATCGACACCCACTTACCCGATATTTTTCAAAAATGTTATTCAGGACCTATTAGGAGGCCCGATTCTATAATATTATAGACTATGAAAAAATCAAGCTAGTCGAAATGTGTAAGATCAAACCGTCATGTAGCTCCTGCACTAATACGTTGTACAGGGCGAACACTGAAATTTGAACAGATGGCAATGTTTCAATTGTGCGGTCGTATTTTATTGTTTTATAGAAAAATTATTATTATTATGGACTTATATCATGGTTCTGACGGTTTGCCTGCACCGAGTGTATACTGTACGTCATGGTGCACTCATATAATATTGCAGTAGTAATTCAATTATTTTTCTCATCGGTCCAAACATATTATTATTATGCCTATATACGTAACCGTTGAAACAACCGTCGTATATATTATTATTTGGCCAAATCGATCTCCCTATAATAGTTACTTGTTTAATATATGTACGCTTCTAAAATTATCGACGCCCCCCCCCCCCACACAGTGCCCGCTGACGTCAGGACTACGTCACGTATCATACGACTGCGTGAGGGCGATAGGAAACATTTTTATTTTGATGGCCACGGACCCTTTGGAATTCTCACGAACATCATCGCTAACGTCATCACCTCACTTGACTTTGGCGCTGAGATTATTAATTAAATATCTTACACAAGAGCATAAAATTGTTGGATTCTCTGCAGAGAACTAATCGCCATAAATCATATTATTATATTGCACTCATTTTTCGGTTATTGTAATATTTTATTCTCAATAACCGTTGTAATATTTTATTCTCAATAACCGTTGTAATTTTTTTAACGGCACAATCTTTACTGTATATGCTCTTGTGGCATTTATATTCAAAAATAAGCCATGGTATAGATATTGTTGTCGCGTTTATATCTAACTAGAAACCGTCCTCCTACCGGGTCGATGAAAACTCAACGGATACACTTTTCCGAGTTTGCTATAGTACGACTTACTGGTGTAGTACAAATAGTACGATGAATACCGCTGTAGGTATTTTGTTCGGTTTGCCTAATGAAAAACATAAGTTACGTGCAATGTCTTTTCTTCTCGACCACAATATTGTAGGTTAGAATAATAAAATTAATGATATTCCATGAAAAAAAAAAATTGTTTTAGCGTCGTTAAAATATTCATTGAACACGGTCGTAGTTACCTGTATGGCTGTATACAATTAAATGGGTTTTTTTTAATTCAAAAAATGTTGCAATTAAAAGTTTATTTTATTCTTTTAAATTATTTTTAAAGTATATAATGGCACAATGGATACATAGTGTAAAGTGTAAATTGGATCAAAGTCCCACTAAAGAACACCAAAGATGATTATTATATATTGTGGAACTTTTAGCTTTTACTCAATGGTGGGCAAGTTAATGAAAATAATTAACTGTGGCAAGGTAATTTAATTCAATTAAATTGCCTTCAGTTCAGTTAAAAGTTAACAAACAAAAAAAATTTAACTAGATAAGTTTAAAGTTAAGATAGAAAATAAAATTAACTTATCTCAGTTAAAAAAAAGTTAATTTTTTTGAAGGTACAATATTTTATAGTCATAAACTACCATAGTAGGTATTTTGTTTTATACAAACATTTACCAAGACATTTAACACTGTAAAAAATTTAATTATTATAATATATAATTCGAAAATAAATTACCAAAATCGTAAAAAAGTCGACGAAGCAGTATTGCTTAGTTGATTACGCATGACTCGAAAATAAAATTAACTTAACTGCGTGAAAATGATAATAATTAACTATAAAAAGTTAAGTTACAACAATACAAATTTTATCTGAATAAGTTAATAAGTTAAAAACAAAAATAATTAACTAGTTAAGTTAAAAAGTTAAAAAAAATTAACTTTTTTAACAAGTTAATGCCCACCTTTGCTTTTACTTATATAGTCTTTGTTCTTCTTACCGAGCTGTTTGACTTCAACACATTTATTTAAATTGTAAATATTTCCAGTCTCATTTTTAAGTTGTGAAACTTAATGATTTTGTTTTTAAAAATCATAATTTTGCTATAGGACGATTCTCGGAGGGTTGACGTTTTTGTATTGAGTTACAAATTTACAATACATACAATCATACGTTTTGTCTAAAACTAAAAGTCAGAAGTCTCGCGATGTTGTATTGATCTTATATAATTTGGTAAAATGGTTATAATTATTATAGAGCCATTTTTATATTTTTGTGAATTCTAATATATCGACATCAGATTTAGTTTGAGCGGAAAAATTATTTAACTGGCAGTAAATTAGTTTACTAATTTTGATTTCGTCTGAATTTGTTAAAAGTTCAAACCTATACTTATATTTGAATTCTATGGCCTGCTATACATATACAATTGTTAATCATATCGTGGTTGGTTCGTTCTCATTCATCTTACAATCGTAATTTGCTATAAGATCAAATATTTAGCAGTGGTGGGCTAATTTCAATATTTAATTGACTTCTAATATAAATCGTTTTGTAGGTAATTGTAGTAATTTCACGGTTTAAAGCACTGCCGCTATTTTACATTTTATAATCGGATTTTTTTTTCAAAACAAATTTTTTCTTGAATATAATAATAATATTAAAATAATTTTTGATTTTTGATTACATATTAAAAATTTAAATGTATTTAAAAAAAAACGAGTTTGTTAGACGTTTACACTCTACGTCACAATTATATACCGCACTATAATATAATGTTATCCAAACTGCATAATTAATTTAATTTTAAATGATTGTTTTTTTATATTTATTGACAAACAACATAACCACAGTGACATAACTTTAATACCCTAGTTCAATAAATAAGATCTTTGGTCGTTCGTCGGAAGCAACAATATTTGAGAGCAAAATATTAATTTGATTAATTTTATGGTTTTTCTGGAAATAGTAGGTACGTGCCTACTATGAAAAATTATTATACCATTTTAAAGGCATCGCAAAATGTTATACACATTTAATATTTTAAACAACTTTAATAGCTGCTATGAAAACCTTTACATTTATTTCTTTTGCGTTTTTCGATTAATTTTGAACTAAAAAATACATTATATAATAATATAATGTTTTTAGAGGTTCTTAATTCCAAAATTAAAGCTTTTATACTTGTTTTATTGTTAATTTAAATAAAGTGCTGGACCGAAAACATTTTTATATTTCATATCCTTTGATAAATTAAACTTTCGGTCGCTTATAATAATGTTGTATTACACCGAGTATAATATATTTAGCTTTAAGTTTTACACATTTTATAATTATAATTATTCACTATCAATAAAACATTAATGACTTATTCTTTTGTTATACATTAATATGCCTCAAATCAGTGTTCTGTAATATAAGTACAGTGAAATATTGTATAGTCCGTATGTGTAATATAATTTAGGAAGAATAGTAAATTATATAATTGCATGACACACCGAAAACTACAACTGATCCCACTCGAAAGTCGAAAGTGTAATGGAGAATTTTGTAATCCCATCGTAGACACACAGTTTGATGTTTTATTATTATTAGTATTAGCCACGTGTGTTTAATCTCATCATCACTCGTTCACTGTATACCAGATTGTAACACTATAATATATAGAGGATAGACACTGATATTTACAAAAATAATCAAGTTTATAGTTGTATTGTTCTTTCGATGAACGGTCAAGAAATAGTCATTATTGTCTACACGATGTTTTGTTTCGAACGAATCTCCGCTTAAAAAAAAAAAAAACTTTACCATTATATAAAACTATGATTTATACACAAAAACAAAATTATCAGTGCAAATGTCGGTCGCGAAGATCGCTCGTAGACCAGTACGTAGTACGTAGTCTATTATATATTATAGATTCCGAACAGAGAGAGATCAATAATGGTTTAAAAATGATGTTTTCAAATTTGTATTACTCTTTTTATGGTCTAAAATGGAAATGTCTCAGAACATTTAAAAATTATTATGGTGAAAAAAAAATGGGTGACCCACAGAAATATAGCAGTTGTCAAGTGTACCTCGTCGTTGAGTGGGTCGTAAGTAATAATTTTAATGTATTTATATGTATTGAATTTGAGTTGAATGTCATTGCATACGGAAAATGATTCTGAGCGGAGATGATCTGGAAGCCTATATTATATTTCTAAGGATAATATTTTATTATATTATATTTCTAAGGATAATATTTTGTTATATTATATTGCTTTTAGTAACACAGTAGGTACGTTGAACTTGCGTTTAGAAGAAATAAATCACATAATACAAGAACAATTAAAAATTATTTCATATAATGTAATATGTTATCTAACTAAAAAGTGAATTATATCTAATATTATGCTACAAAATAATTAAACACCTCTTGCTACCATTTAAGTGGACCAACGAGGAGCAAATAGTAATTTTTCTACGGTTTCTATCTATCTCACTCTTAAATTTTTACCAAATTGTCCATTTACCATTACGTCATCACCGACTAAAATTAACTGGAGTAGTAAAAAGCGTTTATTTGTGCAATTGTTGTGTCGTCGCCGTATCTATGCCGTAAATCATTATAAGTTGCGGGACGACCAAATAACTAATTCATATTATAAACTATTCAGATTATGGCTATTATCGGTGACGATAGTTGAATAGCGAGTGTAAAATATAAGTAAAACACGTATACTTACATATTATATGCCCTTGTAAAATGAAGTCGATGATGTTTTCTGAAATTTCCAGCGGAATCATTATAAACATCATTCAGACGAATCGGCGAGGAAATTGATTATTTTCCGATGACTTTTTATATTTTCTCAGAGACATCTTAAATTTTTCAGTAGTTACTTTTAGTACTACTTTTTTTTTTTATCGAACCAGCGCTCGTGGGTTTGAAACTCTTAAACATTTCCTCCTCGTTTAATTCGTTTTGGGAAATTAAAAACATAAAAAGTCTGTTGACTAACGAGCTTACCTATTTATAATATAATCACGTAATGTAGATACATATTATAATAATTTTAAGTCATTATAACACGTAACATCATTGAACGAATTATTTCCATGTACCTACGTTTCTATTTTAATATTCCTATGTAGAATATTTGTTTGAGAATATAAGAGCTTGCATTAACTATTTTTTTATGATCTCTGAGACCATAAGTAGTCCTATTAAAAATCTTTGTTTTTGTTTTAGATTTTTCCGACTTTTTTATATTAGTGTAATTTTTTTTATGTATCGTATTTTAATGTATTCGTATTCCTTTAAGCTATTAAAGTTTAGACGAGCAGCTGATGATTGTGAAGTATCACATACTATGGATACCACGCAAAATGTTGGTGCACTGCTCTATATACGAACCTTAAACTCTCAACCACACAATATTATACGAATACCGAGAAAAATTCTGATTAGCGGCCAATTTACCACTCTGTATTCGGACCACTGCAGATTGCACCCGAACTTTTAACAACTCAAAATATATTTTTGATGCATGCCCTCGGACGAGGTCATATTATTGTAATAACTATTGTACTCGTATTAAATAGCTGGAAGGAAAAACAAACTAACGCTGTGAATTCGTTTTAATAAATCTGCATTTTTTTTATTATTATTATTGTTATATACCGAGAATTTTTTTATATATATATATATTTATTTATATAATATAAATAATAAACATTATTATACGATATTATATAAAAGCACACAATAAACTTTAACATTATAATATTTTATAATCGACAGGCGAGGGCTTACAGATTATAATCGGTTTTTCACGTTTCGGATAACAATGAGATATATAATATGATATTATTTGACAGAAAACATAATAACGTACAACATGTAATAATACCTAATATCTAACAGTGTGTCATGTCGAGTGTGTGACGATAAAGACAATATCTAATATTGTAAAGGACGAGTATTATAGATGATAAGAATATCGAAGGAGACGAGAAAAAGAAAAAAACGGAAGCTCGTATAATAATAATAATAAATATATATTTATATAATATTTAAATATGATGTCGCATTCGGTTTGCTGTCGTCGTAATTCCGTCGCATATTTTTTTTATTTTTTATTTTTTGATGTTTTCTTAAAATTATTTCTCCCATCAAACTTGGTCGGGAGAAATGAACTGAACATCTTTGTATCGGTACCCCTCGCAAGCTGCCTCCGACGACTTGCACGTGTGACACTTGCACAACGTGGCCTGTGGGAAAATGTAAAGTTCCGTGCCTTCGAGAACGCCTTCGTCGCAATTCTTCAACACGAACTCGGTGAGCACCTGACCGGCGTGGATGCACACCGGATGGTGCGAACGCTTGAATGGGAACCGCCAGTCGGACACCTGTGGAATAAAAAGAAAAAACAGAAATCGGTCACCACGGTGCGGTAATAGTTGGTATATACCAGCAGATCAACATAATAATATAGTTATAAAACGGAATATCCGTATTTTATTTTGACCTGTCTGAAAATAATTATCCAGCGTTTTTGCGGGTCTATCCATTCCGTGTAGGTACCTAATAATATTACTTGGGCACACACTAAACTTACATATTGTACTTTGTACATGACAACATCATAACATGGGCGTATTCACGGGAGTGATAAGGGCGGTGGAGATAACCTATGGCCTTTTTTGTATAACTACTTATGTAATATTCGTTCAGTGATGGGGGGGTGGTACTACCCTGAGATTTACCTTAGAAACAATAAATAAATACAAAAACATGTCAAAGTCAAATACAACCAATGGAGAGGGGTAAACTACATGACCCCCTCCTCTTCCACGTGGAATAATAAAATTATATTATTGAGTCGACATTTTTTTACCGATAATATTCCTGAATTGACTTATCGTTACGACAGGGAATGTCTTAGATTTAAAATATTTTTAAGTCTGTATAAACTTCTCCTACCAAGTAAAAGGACTCCTCGATAAGTTTCTCAAAACACCTTTGAACTTAGTAGGTAGGTAAGAAATTGAATCTGACATTCTGTCCAGTTTGTTTAGGAAGTCATTTTCTTGATTTATTTCTGTTATTTTTCTAAGAGTCAAGGAGAACACTATCAATAATCATCTCATTCATTTTTGTGCAAGTGGTTTCAAAGAACTGTTAGTAATCATGATTTTTACCGAATTCCATTGAACACCACGGTTTATCATTTCTTTCACAACACACCTGGACCTATGGGAGTTCCTTAAAAGATTACTAAGATACTAAATAATATAAGAAATGAAAAAAATTGATTGATGTTATAAATAAAAAAAATCGTAATAAATCGGTCGTGTTGACTGTCGTTTCTCATAGTACTCCTTAACATCAAATAGACGGCATAGATGGTATCCAAGAGTAACGAGTGACTATTTATTTTTAATCGAGTCTCTCAGTTTTGTACATAATGAACCCGTTGGACATAGTTGATGATAATATTCATAGCACATAATAATATAATGTGTATCACATTTAAGGTACCTATTACCTATCGTATTACTAAAAAATTTAGGATATTACATTATTTTCTTTTTAATAAAAAAAAAGGTATTCATGCATCTAGTTGAAAAGTACATTACGAAAATGATCACTATTTTGTATCTGATTTTATAAAGATTGAATATTGTATAGGTAACTCAAAAAGAAATACCCATATCATATGCGTTATTCATACGTTGTATGCAACAGTCTATTTATTGAAATTATAGAAAAAGTCCATAGGAATTTATAGAATTTATTATTTATATCTATATGTATATATGCCTGAGGGCTCGCTGCGCTAACCAACCCCCTGGGGGATCAGTTTGACCAGAGGTCAAGTTCTAATTTTTTCTATGAACATTATTACTCGTGATTACATTCTTTTTCTTGTATCAGCATTAATTTGGTTCTAGGGCGTGCTATAGATTGATTAAATTAGTAGCTAAGCCTATGGGACTTAGTACGTTGAAATAATTTTGAAAAGTTGGTGATTTTTTTTTTAATTTCTAAAAATTAAGAAAATATTATATTCGTAAAATTGATAAAAACTTTCAACTGGTGGGTTTGAAAATTATTTGTCTGGCGCCGCTCTTGTAACGTACGGTTCGTATTATATTACGAAGTCACTATACAGTCGCACACCACGCAAAGTGTAATCTATTAAGTTTAATATAACCGATGTGGTTACGACGAGGCTTTCGGTAAAAGTGTTTTTGGCTGGTAAGAACGTCGAGACAGGCAGAGTTTATTACAATACTGTTTTTATTATTATTATTATTATTATATTGTTATATTATGCTCTTTGAAAAATTTGAATTCGTGCAGAGCACAGTTTAGTTGAAAAATTAATATACAAGACCAAAGTCATAATTTTTACAAAACTAAAAACGGTTTTAATATTTATTTATTTAATTAAACGCCTGTATGTGTTCAAGCGCAGTTCACACCAAAAATTAAACATCGCCATAATATATTATATTATGAAGAAACAAACATAAAATAGACTTCATTAGGTGTTGCCATTAGATAATAACAAAAATTAATTGAAAAGCACTATATTGGTACATATATGAAGGCATTTTAACCTAACTTATTAAATTGAACATATTGCAGAGTATCGACATTAGTTAATTTGTTGCATTCACGCGAGATACGATGTGCATATACTGTCAAGATATCCGCATATGATATTCGGTGGGTTTTTATTGAGGAAGTTGGACAAGAATGAAACGGATATTGAGGGACGTTAAATTTTTCGAGTTCCAGGACAAGATATAGTGCCGTTTAAACGTTTGGAAATGAAGTAAATGTCAATAAGCCTACGCCTAGTGTCTAAACATTCTATGTTAAGACTCTCTTGAATTATTTGTGGAGAAAGAAGAAAAAAGGTCACCAGTATTTCGTTTTCGTTCGTAGCCAATGTAACGAAAACATCGTCTTTAAACACGCTCCAGTGATTCAATTAAACATATTATTTTCAACGGTCCCATAGTGTCGAACAATAGTCAAGTATTGGCTTGACGATTGAGACATAATATAAAAATATAAAATAGCTTATACAGGGCCGTGATTGTATTTTTATTTATAAGTTCCTTGGCAATTTGGCATTAATTAATAATTATATAAAGTGGATTAATAACCAAACAAATGATTCAATCAATTATTGAATATTTTATCGTGAATATATTGTTGGAATATCTTATAAAATATTTTTAGTAAACCTTGGCGTGGAGCATTGGCTGCTACCAGTCGCGGAATGCGACTGGGAGTAAGTAACGGCCACAGCAACTAGCTCCCGGATGGGTGACCACCCGGGTTCATAGTAGTTAAAAATACAAGTGTTTGCTACCTACCGTAACAACCGTAACAACAATCGTAAAAAAAAACAACTTACCCTACCAACCTTTCCCCTACCACAGTTCATAATCCTTAGAACGGCTAAAGACCTTAGTCGCCGGGCTTAAGTTCAATAAAAAAAATAAAATATTTTTAACAATTAATGAATTCAACGTGAGGAACTCTACTAAATTTTAAACGGTCATTAAACAGAAATGGAGGATAAGGAGTTAATTTATGATATTATAATAAAATATTTATTCTGTAAGTAACTTGATGAATAAATATATACATTTATAGGGTTTTGAAAGTACACACCTAGGATTATTTTTGTTTTATTTGATGTTTTATATTAAAACGAGCACGTGGCATAAGTGTTATTTGATATTTGATATTCTTTAGAAAAAAATAAAAATAAAAATTGCACATATTAAATAAATTTCTATTTGAATTCTTTGTGATAATATATTATAGTATAGATGAATAGATGTACCATTAAACAATACGATGGTTAGTTAATATAATATTTTTCATAATAATTTTTTGAATAAAAACATTTTTTGATTAATGACTAGCTCAATAAAATATGTATTATGTGTATACTATGTAAACTAAATAGTTTTTTTTAAATTAATTATTTAACATATATTTAGCATTATTTTAGCTTACAAAGAAAAGATTTTTACTATCTAAATAAATTCTAGTTTTTAGTATGACCTTTGCAAGCTAGATATTTTAATTATTGAATGCAGAGACATGCCTGTACGCCTGTACATTACTTATGTATTGTATTGAGCTTAAAGGCTACATATATACCATGTATATAGTATATTAAGACGCCAGTTTATACATTAAATAAGCCCAAAATCTTCATACGTCTATAATAATAGAGTACGTGATATACAGCTGGTGTTTAGACCGATAGCGAGTACCATCATATGGTGTATACGTCAATTTCCCTCACCTCATCCAAAAGTAAGCATTAAATAATAAATAATTATTTTAAATTGTATAATAATTAATATTATAATTCACCACGGACGATTTATACCTGTGGATTCAGAATTCGCACAGGTAGTTTTGAATCATAAGCTTGAGCAGACTTTAATCACTCATGCAGCATACAGAATAAAGCGGTTCATTTTTTTTTTACAATCGGCTGCCACACAATGTCAATTTATTTATTATTAATCAGAAATTTAACCATAATAATACAAGTTAAAATGCATTACGATTAGGTAGAACTGTACAAGTTATATGAGTTTTGTTTATTGATTTATTAATTTATGTGTTCCAAATTAACATTTTAATATTAAATTCATTGATGTACGAGTATGATATTATAGTGTGTTGTATGAAGGAGTGAAGGACACAGATATGATTTGTCTACAGAGTATGGTGGAAAAATAATTGCTTATAAATTATAACATTATCTCGTTTTTAGTTTTTACTACGACGATGCCGGATGCAAGTAGTATTGAACAATTTTTTTTGTACTCAGCTGTAAATTATTGAATATCGAGATTCGTAATTTTGACTAGATATCTATTTGTTGTAAAGTAGATATAATTATCGAATGGAAAAATTGGTCCAGATCCATTTTGTCTACTTCATATATTAAATAATGGTATGCCCTGAGAATTGGCCGGCTGCCGACTGTGACCAAGCGGCTTTAACTCACACCACGACGGGCCCACAGGCAAGTCAGTCGACCCAAATAATTTTGCAAATGCACCACCTGTGTTTATTTCAGTGGGGTATGGAAAAATGTATACCACTCTGAAAATATTATATTTGTACTTCCCCCCTTCATTATACTTTACTCTTATGGCATATCCCCTTGAAAATGTACGATAATCCCCCCCACCCCACGGGAGAGAAGGTCTGAAATAAACACCGTGCACCACATGAACCTACTGCTGCTTCCGTGAGCTATGTGTCGGATTAGCCCGTGACCATGGCGGTAGCCTGTTATGACGGCAGTTTGTGCCCCCCCCCCACGGCCCCCAGCATAGTTATTAGAGAATAGCTAAGAACGAATGCATATTACCGAATCTAAATACCAATATATATTATATTATACACACCACACAACGAAGGATTATATAAATTTATTTTGTGTGTAATTATTCAAATTTCATCCTAAACGGCTGCACCGATTTTGGATGAAATTTTGTGTGCTCGACTGGATCCTTGAATGGTGAAGTTCACAATTGGACCCGGCAAGCTCAACTCGGTAGGTGCTCAAACAGGGATTTTGATATTTACGATGCATGGAAATAATAATTGTTGTTACACACTTTTAAATGTTATTTACTTTGAATTGAAACGTAGAAGACTTCTCGGTCATAGACATATAATAGGTTGTGGCGTTGTGCAAACATAGAATGAATGATAATACTGAATGTTCACGAACTACGAAACTCGCTGCACGATCGGGTGCGAATGAAGCAAAAACAAATTGCAATTTTTAGGGATTTTAAACGAAGATTAGGGTCAACCGGTCACGTAATATTATTTCTTAAGCTCTAGCTGATAAAAAAAAGTATAAGATTGTATTTTTTTTTATCGTCGTTGGCAAAAAACGCATTTCCGAAAATATATTTCTTACAGATAATGGAAAGATGAGAATACTGCAAATGGTGTGCAATAATAACGATAAATTATTATGCTTCAATCGATCAACAGTTATGTCAAAAACTATCAATTATTTATTTGCATGGTTTGTATAACCACTTTGCGTCATCACATTTTGCGTTATCGCAAGTTCAAACTATTTATAAATCAATGCGTTTTTTTTAAAATTGTTTTATTACACCATTTTGCTTACACGCTGTTTACATCAATGCGTTATAGAAACATTTCATCATTTTTTTACTCGTTTGATTTGAATACACAATATATTAATATTATATATTACATTTTTATGAGCGAACATCATGTTTCTGCTGTCAAATAGTTTAAATCGTATAAAAACGATTGAAAATAAATTATTTTCAAAAATGTTGATAAATTATGTTCCGAATTACGTGGTCACAAAATTTTGATTTGCCTAGTGATTTTATTCGAATATTAAAAAAAAAAATCGTAGATTAAATATTATTAATCGTGGCGTGTGGGATACAATATAATATATCATACCTGCAGTGGCATCGGAGAATATATTTTTTGGAAGAAATTATCAGAAACAATTTCATGGATGTATGGATGTGTGCGGGTAGTTTTATTTGGGTGTAAAACATATTTTTATATTTTACTATCATATCGTTATGGAATAAGTAAAATGTTGATTTTAATTCAGTGTGCAATAAATTAGCATTGGACAATAAGCATATTTTACTGATTTACTCTAAGAATCAGCACATAGGTAATAAAACACATAATGCTCCATTGTAGTTTATAATAGGGAAACCGGTAAGGTAATATAATATTTTATTATTTTATATTTATTATTGTTATTGGAAGTTTTAGGTTACATTAATGTTAATCGAAACTGTATAATAATATCAATTTTTATTTCATAAAAGAAAAAAAAAATTTTTAAGCCAGTTTTAATTTTATGTGTGGATGGGTAGCTTCATTATTTTCCCTTGCGGACTAAATATTCGGGACGCCGCTGCACCATAAATTATAAAAATATTATAATTAGCAAAAAAAAAAAACAGTTTAATATGGTTACTATACATTAGGTAATCATGGTATACCTCATTTGAGTCACATCTTCCCCAGCACGACATCACGTTGATCTTATCGGAACACGTCCTTCCGTTCACGTCGGTGTTGGCCACTCGAAAGGTGGACAGCTGTCGGTTACAGTCTAGCATATCGTAACCCGCCACCGAAGACCATACGATCATCGATGATACGGCACACAACACCGCCAAACAAACCATTGGTATGCTAGAACAAAACGTAGAAAAAAAAATTAGATTTTCTTACACTAGATCTTCGAATTTTACTCTGTATATGGTAGCAGTCACAAAAACAACGGATAAGCCACCACCGAGGGCCCTCGAAAAGTTCACCCAAATATTATTCTGACCACCTGCGTCAAGTTATCTTTTTATCGAACATTTTCCATCGCAGTATTGATTTCCATAAACACATCAAAAAGTAAAATACTATTTGTTTGTAGACAATAAGATTACACTATAGTTATTGTATAAGTTATCTTGTTCTGTTTGTAGGTACCTACATAAGTTTTCATCAACCTTTCCCCACTTGACATTTATTTTACTCTACAAACCACCATTCGTATACTATTGTTCATCAGTCAACACCTTTTTTTTGTTATTTTCTTTTTAAATTGAATTAATTTCAATAAAACACTAACAGATTGTTCTAAACATTTATTATTAGTTATTGGTATCTTTATTATATTCGTGAAAATTTAATAAAATATGAAAATGATTAACAATGCAATAATAGCATTATACTTTCGGAGGTTTTAAGGTTTTAAAACATGTTGCAAGCATTGTGTTCCGAATATAAATTGATAAGACACAATCAAAAAAGCGTCTATTGTATTGGTAATAATTAAAAGTATCTTGTGATGACAGAACGATTTATTGAAAAATTTAAATTTTGTATTGTGTCTTATGCGTTTTAATATTATTCGTTATAGTTGAACACTTCATTCAAATATTGATATAATATTTTATACTAAGTGATTATACATTTTGTACATAATTGTGTATTTGTGTCAAAAGTACCCATTATAATATTATTACTAACTTTTGTAACTTACAATTAAAATTGCAAATAAATTGTATTTTAAGATATTACAATATTTTCTTGTTTTCTTTTACGTATTTTTTGCATTAATTATAAGTTCAAAGAATCTAACTAGTCATTCTCTGGAGGATTCAAAGGCATCGGAAAAATATTATCGCACTGTTTTCTACTACAAAGTTAACACCATCTAGATTCTAGATACTTCTTCAAGAACCCAATACTAATATATTTAAAACTTAAGCACGTATTACCATTTTTTCTATAATTGAATACGCATTCTCTCCGAGTACTTACTTTGTCTCGTCTTGAATAAATTTGTAAAATGCGCCTACACTACAGCTGCTATAAATACTCATATTTGATTATTCACTACGCTCAAAGAAATGTCTATATACTTAGACGTGGTCACATTCACAAATTCTAATAGGGTACGAATATTTTTTAATTGTATAATAATATTTTAGGAAATCTATTATATGTATTTTGCTCGTTATATTTTTATCCACAGTCATTGTATTTTCAAAACAAACCAGTTTTCACCATTGTAGGTATTTAGTCTATAATCTATATTATAAAACTAAGAAAGTAAAAATCTTTGAAAACCATGTTAAAATTAAATATTTTAAGAGAATGATATTACATACCTACAGTTATTATTTAATATCATTATTCAAACAAAATTATTGTCATTTGGTGTTTAAGTTATGGTATTAAATCTATTTATTTAACAGTGATTTAAAATTTAAATGATAATTATCTTCTTTTTATTACAAACATAACAATATATTTAGCACACATTTATTGACATAATATTTTGTAGGTAGGTACGATCCATTTTTTAGTGTTATCAATGGCAAAAGCTCAATACTCTAATAATTTCAAAGGTGATATATACCTACAATTATTATAAAGATGTTTTTAAATAATTAATTGTTACAAACTATCCAAACAAACAAAAAATACGTAAAAGAATAAATTCTTTTGAATTTTTTTTTGGAAAATCATAATTAATCTTTTATACGAATTATGAATAATATTATAAATATTTTTGTATATTATATTGCATTTAAAAGACGGTATTTGAATTGAAAAATAAACATCACTGTTTTGAACAAATATTGCGTTGCGTCTTATTTTGACGATATTAATTTTATTCCGCTTAATTAGTATACAAAGGACCGTTGTATTAAACAGTGTTTGAGAATTTCAAAAATATAATATTATAATAGGTAATAGTTGTATAAAAAAAAATAATAAATACCTCATCTTTTGTTTTTATAATACTGTCACGACTTTTTCGTTTATATTTGAGAAAAAATAATTACGTCGGTCGATTTGTTTGTGCGCGTTCTTAAATTAACATCGGTCGTTCTCATGATTCCATTGTTCACATTTATTTCGAGGTCATTATAATATTAACTTCATCTTCATAATATTGTTGTTTCAGACCAAGTTTTAGATTACGGTAGGTATTTGTTGTAATAACTTTTCGGTCGAGAACCCACGAAAATAATAGCAAATAACCACCGTGATTTCGAAAAGAATGTTGGTATATAGTATTGTGGAGTTCGTTATCTGGTACAAAATAACAATATCGAGAACAATGTCGGCGAACGGTCTGCGATAATTATTAAAAATAATCGGACCGTCTAAAGTGTTTTTAATCAATATAATATGTATTGAAATGGAATCGTCACTCCATATTGTGCAAGAAATAATACTTTGAAAGTGGCTATCGTCACATCAGTCACTGATGTGTTGCGAGTGCCATCGCCGACCGGTGTCACTGGATGGGTGACCGCCCGGGTTTTCAGTGGAAAATCCTTGCCACAAGTGGTGTTCTAAACCAACCGTACCCATACCACTGTAATGGGAACCTACTAAATAACCCGGGCTAATGACCTCAGATGTTTAAACCTTAAATTAACTAAAACAAAAATATATATATACGCATAATCGGCAGTGTCTCGACGTAGCAAGTTCTGTTAATTATTTTAAATTGCGATGAGCATCATAATATTATGGACCGTACGCGCTGTGTTTGTTCGATGTTATTACTACTGCACAGTTATTTTTATCGTATAAATTACGTTGAGCGGTAAACGGGACGTTAAACCGCATTATCGAGTCGTCGCCTCCCCCGCCCGAGAGACTGTGCAGCGTAAGGTTTTCCGGTTATATCCGGTCCGTAGTATAATATATCCAATTGTAATATCACGACCCTATACCCAACGTATTAAAATGGATACGATGGCGTGTATTTAATGTAACTACGGGCTTCCGGTAGTCTGCGGCAAAAGGCGGACCGCGAGATCAGATACGGCCTGGACGTACAACTAATATTTATGACGACGTTTTGCTAGCGTAATATTTGCCGGCGGTGGAATCGCTGAAGAAAAAGTTTTTGAAGGTTTACGGAATATAATATTATATATAAAGTATATAGACGATATGAAAGAAAATACGTCGTCGATTGTGCGATTTCTCACGAGGCGTCCATATGTGTGTGTATGCGTGCGTGTGTGTGTGTGTGTGTGTGTGTGTGTGTGTGTGTGTGTGTGTGTGTGTGTGTGTGTGTGTGTGTGTGTGTGTGTGTGTGTGTGTGTGTGTGTGTGTGTGTGTGTGTGTGTGTGTGTGTGTGTGTGTGTGTGTGTGTAAACATACGTCATGGTCAACGTGTGTGCAACAAAGCAGTGGTCGTAAGCTGTGTTCGTTCGGTGGTGCGACGAGGGAACGGAGACAATATTAAACAAACACCGCAAGCGCACACCCATTAAACATAATATTGTATACAGGCAAATTTTTTTTTTGTACGATAATTTTATCAACGAACTCGTGTTTTTAAATTTTTTTAAGTCGACAAATTTTTATTTATCGTTATAGCTTTTTAAGTTTTAAACGTCAAAATACATTTTTGGTTTTTTTACCGAAGCTGCACTGCAATAATTAGAGTATACATTTTCGTAGACAAAAATCAAATATCTAACCTACAGTAGATGGTTAATAATTGTTAATTCGCATTAAACTTTTCCAACAAGAAAACGTGTTCATTGAGCTACAAAATTCTACTTTTTCTCGTTAGTTCGTGTTCGAATATGATCGGGTGAGATAATTTCGGGGATAAAAAGACAAAGTATCGAATTCTGTGAAACCATATGAGCGTATACAGTATTTTCTTGTTGTTAAAATTGTCGTGCACAAGTATTCAGAGTATTATATAATAGTAGTTTTATATTATAAAAACACGATGGTATATTTTTTTTTTTATATAGATGGTAACAGAGTCTGGTCGTTCATTATTGTTCGTTTAGTTTTCCACGTATAGGATAATAGCAATACTAAGATAATAGTAGTATTATGATCTATTTGGTATAATGCATATTTGTACAGTTGTAATATTTAATATTAGGTATATTAGCTATTTATAATAAGTTATGCTTCCCGATGAAATGACCACTCAGCACTCTGAATGTATACTGCAGATAGTCGTATAGTTTCTGCCCTAGTGTTTTTAGTCCAATATCGTCACTTCTTATCTCTCTCGCTCACCCTATCTCTGTGTGTGCAGTGTAGGCATAATATAAGTCATATCTCAACTAGACCCGGTCTCTGAAGACTAAAGTCAAAGACGAATCTGCATAAGTGGCGAGCGGAAAATGCTGTGTACCCACTCGAGTGTCGTGTACCACCTATACAACTTCTACAAGTATTCGTCGTATAAAACGTGTGTAGGACCGAAACACTGCAAAATATTTTGTGACGTAAAAGACGTAAAAGATTAATATCCCTCGGTCGGGTAAAATACATTTATTCTCGTAGAGTTGTGGTGTTTTTTCATTTATTCCGAGAATCGAATTGGCGCCAAGGAAACCGCAGACGTTACACGGGGCGTGGGTATTTTTTTTCCTCGCCCGGCATTTATGTTATGTATTATATTTTATATTATCTAACATAACGTATAATATAATGACGGGAAGAGAGCTCGACGACCGGAATCGCCGGTCATCGGTCATGATCTTTTGGTTGGTTCTTGTCAGGGCGATTGCACAAAAACGATATATTATATCGCTTTTAAATATTCTATATAGAACTCGGCGGTACGTATAGTGCGCTTCCGTTTGCGAATTTATCGTAGACTTCGGGAAATGGTCTGCTGCAGGTGTCCCGACGGCCGACGACGAATCTCCGCGATCAAAGCAACTTACTGCACCGATAAATAGGTACGTTCGTGAAAAATACACTTGAATCAGCGGTCGAATCAGGGACTCGAATGGGAAGGTGGGGCATACATGTGAAAAACCTTTATAAAAATTGAACAAACACTTATTTACACTATGATTTCAATGCGTCTTCATTTGCAAACTTAATATCGTAAGTATTTATAACATTGGGATGTGCAGTAGTAATGTTTAATTTTTATTATATGTATATAATTTCGTTTACTGAATAAAGTACAGTTTTTTTAAACAGAAAACATCATACTACGTCTGGCTCGAACAATACACTTCCCCTGTGATATTGGAAATACAATATATGGGCGATTACAAAAACCAACTACTCAAGTTCGTCAACAGTCAACACTCGTCGGCGTACTGAGAAAAAATAATATTCTGTGGTCCCCCTACACTCAAAGCAAATATCATATGTCACCACTTTTTATCAATACACGGAGAATTGACGAAATGCATTATATAATACAGATCGATAATTTTATCGTCTAACAGCCAATATCTTGGGAAATATAGTGAGTTTTAAATTGTTTTGTTTTCTTGAAGATGTATAAGAATTACGGTTTTTCGGGAAATGAGAAAGGTACCTGCCTGAAACCATTTTTTTTTTTCACAAAAACCATTCGTTTGGATATGATATGCGAGTTCAAACGAGTGTCAGCATGCGTAGGTATCTGTAGCACGTTTTGCATGATACACAACGACAGAGACATTACCCTATGCCCCCACGCGATCTGTGAGTATTTTATTATTATATTATGACTGCGACGCGTTATTTCCACTTGTACGCCAAAGTTGATATTTGCTGACGTTTCTTTTTGACGCCGACAGCGGATTCAACAAGTGAAATATGAAAATATGATACAATATAATTGCAATAAGTGTTGTGTTACACGCGAGCCCGATCCTTTACATATTAAGTGACGCGTAGGTGTCAAAGGCGTAATTTTTTATGGAATAATCGTGTTAATGTTTAGAGCATTTGGGTATTATATAGGTGAATAGTTATTGATAAAAAGACGAGGAAGCATATTTTTCTGTGCTTCAACGAATTTAAATAATCGTTTCAGTGTTGTATAACTTTATATTTTCTAAGCTATGCATGCCCTCGACGAGATGACATATTTTCATGTTTCAGACATACGCGTTTTTCCTCCATAAATTCGTTTGCCGTACAGAAGCCCGAGTTGTAACTGAATATATAATATTTTGAATGATAACGACGTTATTAAATTATAACGTTGCGAGGTGGGGAATATCGGGAAATAAATCGGTAAGACGTAGGAACGATTATTAGTAGTAACGATTAAATTTGTTAGATTTACATTTCGATTAAATCATATAAAATTTCAATTTTTATTGTAATCATATTTGAAGTATATAATATTATATGTTACGTGTAGTTAGCTGAGGTTGCCGCCTCACCTCATGCTTTATATCTATACACTTATAAATAAACTTTCGTCGATGTACCAAGATGAAATATGGTAATTTTGTCGAGCGGCCGTGAGTTTAAATCGAAAAATTATTGTACCATTGCGTTCGATAAAATTTAAAACATGTAATTACATTTTAAACGCTCTTGAACTATTGGAAAGCAGAGGGTTTATAAAAGTAAACGTTTCGAACCGCGAAATTAGCGACGTAATAATACGGATTTCATAGTAGATTTTTTGATTAATAATACATTTTAATCATTTACTATATTGTAGAATTAAATCGATTATTTATAATTTATGCAATTTTTAATAGGTACAATAAGGTTTAAAAATTCCAGTTTTAAATTCATATTTTAATTGAAATAAACAATGACATGCGACGGAATATTTAGTTGTTGGAATACATTTTAATTTATTGTTTGAAAAAAATCTTTGAAATCTGTATGGATTAACTTATTTATTGCTTCAATATAATATATTATTATTATAGGATAGACAATATTATCGATTCTTCATTGTTGTTTGATTAATGGATGGTAATTAAAAACATTGAATTCGATAAATGAAACGTTTCATTTCCCAAACTATTGACCTAGTATAGTATAATACACGGAATAAGCCTTGGACTCAAATTTTTCAATTTTTTTTTGGAACTTGCACCGCTATCCGGAGTATTTAATAAGACGCATGACGTGTTTTTATTTTATGAATATCAATAATTCGATAATATTATTGATAACACGGCACTACAGATAGGCTATTTCACTACACCAATGTCAAGGTTTGGCATTTCCGGTATCACACAAACATTATTTTTGATGTTTTAATAAATTTGACGCCTAACTAAAAAAATCGTCTTCTAAGTGAGATGCGAGAGAGTAAACAAAACTTATTTTTAGATTCTTAGATTCTTAGAGTTGCTGTATTAATCAATAAAACTGTATATTTTATTTTAAATAATATTTTTTGAAGTGGTAAAAATGATACAATCTTCAAGGAACATTAAAAATTAAATCTAGTTAGGTTGTCAAATGTAAAAAATATTACCTTTACTCTTTTTAATAATCCGGAAAAACCAAAAAAAAAAAAAAAAAATTAATACACTAAATACTGTCTTATCTTGCAGAAATGTTCACCATAAATTAAAGTTTTTTTTAATACTTGAGCCTTGACCTTTTAAGACAAGATTCCTTATAATTTTCTTTTAATGAATTTTGAAAAAAAAAAAATTAGAGTAAAGCCACATTCATTTTTATAAGCTTTTGAAGTTTAAATTATGACAAAATTAAAATAAAAAAATATGAATCTTATAAACATAAAACATTCCACTATTGTTTAAATTATTATTTTAAGTAATATATAATAATATGTTTGAAATATTCAAACTAATTGCAAACTATTTGTATGCATTTTAAATTTTTTAGAATGTTGTTTACTATTTTTCTTTTAGTAAATGTTAATGAAAAACTTTAAGCTGGTTAAAATTCTTAAAAATGTAAACACAATATCCGATAGGTTTTACCTAAGCCAAATAAAAAAGTTCATAGCCACAACTTTAATTTTATAAGGGTTTAAAATTAGTCGATATTTTACAAACTTGGGTATCAACTAAATGAAAACAATGCGTTACTGTTTTTTTTTTTTAGTATTCATGTTTAACAGCTATTACTTATTCGCCTACAGTTATATTTACATTAACATTAATTTAGTTTATATTTTTTTCCTTAAATTTTTTCTATTAATGTTTTGTACATTTTTACATTGTAAATCTTGTCTTAATATCTTATTTAAAATGTTGGTATCAATACCAAAGGTTTTGAAAAAGTTGTAAATCGATTGAGTCATGTTCCATAGTTGAATGATATTTGAGAATGGTTCTTGAAGAGGCGAATATTTGAAAATCTAGAACTATGTGCCTTACAATGAGGGGTTTGTGTTTGTCAAATTGGCTATGGTATTGTTGTTAATATTGTTTGTGGTTGGTATTGCATCCCTTCAAGGTGTTTGCCACATCCTGGTGATATGTATATCATATTTTTTTTTAATGTCTTGGTGTAGAAGATCAGTTATGGTTATCAATGTATGAGAAGTGATTAGTTTGATCTATTTCTTCATTAAATATCTATGATGCACGTATGCGAAGGAATCCACATAAATTCAATAGTTTTTTGAGTCAAGTTAACGATGTTTTGTATTTGTTGGATTATATTGATTGAGAGGTAGGGCGAATCAATAGCTAAGAGGGCAGTCAAAGAGTCACTGATGATGAGAATTTTATTTCCCACTGTTGACAAAGACCAATGCTTCTTTGATGGACTGATATTTCGTTGTGAAGATGCTGGCTTCAAAAGGAAGTTTGAAGAGTTTTAATAACTTTCTTATATAAAAAGAAAATCTTATTAAATGTATGGTTTTGGATGCGTATGTGTATATTTGATTCATGTTCTGGTATTTGGTGTGTATAATTTCGTTGAAGTTTGCTATGATAACTGTGTGTGAAGTTTTATTTTTTTTTTTTAAATGTGAAGAAGTAGCGATTTGATTTCAGGAGATCTTTACCAGAATGGAGTAGTTTATTGTAAAAAGAGAAAAGGTTTTGGTGTTGATGCGAAAGTTTGAGGTGTCACACAATTCGATGTATGTATCCATGATTTTGTCTTGTTTCTTTGAGGATCTGATTCTGGGAGAGGTGTTAAATATTTGAGAAGCCATGTTGTTTCAGAGAGCTTTTTGCCTTGTACCTTAGGATTATTTATTTTTCTAATATGTAAAAGATATTCAGCTGCAATTCAAAAGATACTTGATACCAGGCTTGCATTAAAATATGTTTCAATGGAAAGTCTGTTTTATTCGTTGTGAATAATAGCCAATAATGCTCAAGACGTTTGGTTTAGTTGATTTTTAGCTTAATGAACCATAGTACATTTTTTGATGAGAAGTGATTTTAATATGGTGAGGAGGCTATTTTTTCCGAGTTTCGTGTATGATGATCGAGCGTTTTAATTATTTTCCTTCTGTTATGCATTAAATTTTAATTTTCTTTAGGCGTGGTGTTATTATGTTCTAATTCAAAAGATATCAACCCTAGGTTTTTTAAACATTTTGTCATTACATAATATATTATTATTTTCTATGCACAATGAAATATTTAGACAAATTTTAAACTATCCATACCAGTATACCACGAACCTATTTACACTGTTGTACTGTACTTCGTCATTGGCTCATAAGTTAACAACAATGATAATATTTTTTACATAATGTATGCAATGATTTTGAGAAAAAAAAATTCAACTGGCAGTAACAGTAATGTAAATAAATTGTAAAATATTTTTATAAATATTGTCAGAAACATCGTTTCTGCTAAGAATCGTTTTTCTTAGGTATGCTATGATTTATCATTGAATTCAAATTAAATACATTAATTAAAAATGAGTTCCTACTCAATGAGGAGGTATACTCAAAATATATATAAGTACTGTCTTTAACAGAGCGAATTTTCTCATTTGATTTATAAATGTTATACTATAATATTATATTGCTTGATAATTAAGACAGTAGTTACATGTTAAATACTTTAATATTATTTGTCTTTCGAAAATAATTGCTCAGACCGTTTCCTATTCAGAACTTATACAAATAAAAATAAATGTTGGTAAGCAAATTAATTTAATTTGAAAATAGACGATTAACAGTCCAGTGATACTGGTTCACGTAGGTACCTACTTAAGACCGTAATAAAATCAAACGTTTATTTCAATTACGTTTAATTTGAACCGTTTTCCACTTAAACAACTACACAGTCGACAGTCAGATTCAAATGATGGCAAGTATACAATATTGTTGTGTTAACTAGAAAGATATATAATATTATAACCATCATACATCACACTAAAAAGGTAGGGGGTTTCTTTTTTAAATGTTATTGTTTTGTATCTAACGAAAACAGCATGATACTGATTTACTAATATTTGAAGATGACGTCAATTTTTGACATAAAAAACCAAGATTACCATCTTCCACGTACAAGTTTTCGTAACCTCGAGGTATTGCCATGGGCCTACTTCAGATCGAATTTATTAGTATTAATTATTCTGTAATGAGAATAAAATCTTTATTGTAGATGAAAATATATAATCGCATAAAGGTTGTTCTAAGATATTTGTTGATTTCAAACAATCTTTTATCGTCCACGATCATTTTTTTTTCTTTTATTTGTTTTTTACTCAATTTTAATGTTGAAAATACCAAGTTTTATTGCACCCAGAGCACACGTATTACCTATGCGACTTATTAAATTCTCTAGTCGTTAAATTTATCATGTAATAAGCATTTTTTAGTGCCCATAATTGGTATTAATTTTTCGGAGTAGTCTTAAAAGGTATATATTATTATTATTATTATTTTTATATAAGTGCTGTGTAGATGCTCTACAACGGACAAATGAGTATTTAACTATCATAATAGCTCACAACATGAATACTATGCATTAATAATATATTACGAAATAAATATGCCCAATGAGCAATGATCATACTATCAAGTAATAATATAATGGTTGTTGTTGTTGTTGTTTGAGAGTTGAGTACAAAATATTTTTAAATCCATGCTGAACAATATAAAACCATTATCATAAATACATTTTCTTGGCACATAATACAGTATAATAAAGTAGGGATGGCCAACACGAGGCCCCTGTCGCAATACTCATAAAGAAGAAAAAATATTGTAAAGAAAAAATATAAAATTAAATTCTCAAATAATATATTGAGCTAAATATCTTGAAGACTTGGAAGTTATTTCAGTCAGAATCGTAAGTTAAACATAGAAATAAGTATAGATATATTGAATTCATCGACCTTGGATTATTTTATATCGAATCTAAAAATATGAATACAAATTCAAAAACTTTTTCCAATAAGATAATTATATGAAACGCCGTTAGTGAGATATTTGTTTTAAAACGTATACAATAATTAATCAATATATTTGTAAATAAAATTAATATCTACGATAAATTTAATAATAACTTGTTATTGATTTTTAATAAAAATATCTCAAAAATACTCACTTTAACTTAAAACATTTCACACAAGACAATATTTTAACTCTTGTTTCTTGTGTGAGTTGCAAAACGGAATGTTAAGTATAATTTTGTTTTCAAGATTTAAGCATTTAGAGTGCTTGTATTTTATTATTTTTTACTTAGCACAATATGTTGATGGTACATTTTTAGAATATATCTAGTGAGCTCAAGAACAAATACGAGACTAGAATATAAACTCAGACTAAACGACTGCCGCAAAAGTGTATTATTAAATGTAGTGTTTAACGAAAAAAGTAACAAGAACATTATCTTTTATGTTTTTCATTCAATTCAAACATAATAAAATTTAAATGTTGAAATATTACAATACACTGCAGGTACCTACATAATATAATATATATTAATATATTATATTTAAATTATTTAAGCTCGTTTGGAAACGGATATTTTCAAGATCAAAAAAACTAAACTCCGTAAAAAAAAAAAAAAAAAGGTTATAATGGCATATTTCGATTTATATAGATATTATGTAGGAAGAACTCTTAATACGCCTACAGTTATGTCTTTTTTTAATAATACAATTCCAATATAATATTATGGAAGATTTCACTTTGAACTATCTACCATAACGATTTGTATCGTTGTACTTTCTTTTTTTTTGTTGACCGATTATAATCATACAAATTTAATTTGAAACACAGAAACTTTTGTTTTTTCATGTCAACTAATGGCCCGTACACGTAAATATACCAACAATACAATAAACTATATTAATGGTACGCCAGTGTATTGAATTTTGAGCACAATTTCGGATAAAATGCCTAAAAGTTAATGACGTTATTGCGTGTGTACAAAAAAAAAAAAAGAATTAATTAAAACGGAATTCGTATACTATTCAAATACTATAGTAATTATTACTATCATAACAATATACAGTTTACAGGGTTTTTATTTGAAAATTTGTACTCATGCGGATTATCGAGAGACTATGAAAATAATACATCGAAGTTTCGTTTTTTTTTTTCTGTTTTTGAATGAGATAAATATGTTTTCCGGCCTACAAAGAATCATAAAAAATTGTAATTTATGTTTACGTTGATATTCTGCGCGGTACAAAAGTGAGGCCTATTAAAAGTTTACCTTTAATGCCAGTTGTATTATTGTATTATCAATATTATATTTATTAATTGTATTTCATAAAATGGTCATTTCGATGAACAAATACAATCATAAGCAATTAACTATCTAGAACTATAATGAACGACAAAGTATAATCATTTCAAAAAAATACATGGTACAATAATGATAAAAAAAAAAAAATATTATACATGAACTAAGAAGTAGAAAAAGTACGAAACCTTGATAAAATACTATTCTTACATCGATACATCATACATATCAACATGCATACACACGGAATTAGCTAAAGATAAGGTTTTACGGAAAAAAGTTCCAATTTGCTAGATTAGTTTATTATTTGCAGAAAATGACAAAATTGTATTTTCTTTACGATATATTTTCTGTTATAGTACAAAGTTGAATGGGACGGAATATAATATTTTTTAAAAATACTTGTTGATTCCGTCAGTAATCAAAACACAAATTTAACACGCGCGATGTGTTATCGGAAAATCAAAATCAAATGTTAATGTTTAATCATACAAGAATCGAAAGACAACAAAGAATGTTTTTCTAAATATTATGTGTTAGATTGGTAAGTTAAACTATTTTTGTTTGTATTTTTTTTTTTTATAGATTAAGTTATTTTTTTGTTAATATATATAGGTAAATGGGT
Source organism: Macrosiphum rosae (assembly GCA_016617965.1). NCBI lineage: Eukaryota > Metazoa > Arthropoda > Insecta > Hemiptera > Aphididae > Macrosiphum > Macrosiphum rosae. The sequence goes on along the minus strand of WHPZ01579900.1, from coordinate 34,858 downwards.
AATATATCCGGAAATGGTGGGAAATAAAAAGGTACCTAGTCGGTTTGTAATAAAATTCAGTATACTTAAAAAATCGACCCGATTTAATCTGTTAAAGTTGCAATAAAAAACGCTTAAAAAAAATACAAAATAAGAATAACGAACACACAAACAAAATACAAAACATAAACATGACTCACGCTGTTCAAACATAACTAATTTTACAACTGAATAAAGCTGTAGTTAAGAGTTTTAATAAATTATTATTAAAGTGGTTAAAACCAAAAGTAGTTTTGAAGGTAGTGCGGATATTGTCCCCTCACCGTGGTCTCTAGTGAACAACGGTAAACGATTGTTAAAAATAAAAATAACTTAGACCCATTTAAAATATGCCTGTCGCTTATATTTAAAATATTAGGAGTTGGGACCCAGTTTACACATTGAATGTTTACTACCAAAAAAAAAAAAGGCCCTCCAATAGTTACATGATTTTATCTATCTATACATTAAATGTAGGGATTACATTTTAATGTACATAATATTTCTTCAATGCTGCACCGGTGCTAAAATTGCAACGATTATGAATCCAGCCATCAAATACAGTAGCTTATACTATATGTACGTTAGGATAATATATTATAATATTAAATACAAATGACGTGTTTCGAGTTAAGACATTTAGTATATTAGTATAATAAATGCTTATCTTGCCGTGGTTCATTTAAATGATATGTATTAGAATATTATTATACCATCATAACACCTCACTAAAGGATTATACCATCTGGTTTGACGTGAAGACAAAGGTGTTATAAGTGGGTTTTTGTCCAGAACCATCACTCCGGCAAGTACTTTGTCACGTAATAACTAATAAGTGAGCGTATCCATTTATTTTCATCAGTAAGATGGATTCACTGACGTTAAATGACTGTTTGATACATTTTGTGTCAAAACGTTATAATCTCGATTGTAAATATTATTGTGTTAAATAAAAAAAAAAGTGCCTTATTCTCGTGTACTTTTTAAAGAACGATTCTATAGTTTACTACACAATATTATTCTTATTGATTTTAAGAAAAAACACAAATGGCGTTTCCAGAGGTTATTTTCCAAACTGCGTCACGATAATTGTGATGACTATATTATTATGGTCTATCGTTTATGTATAGTACCTATGTATATTACCAAAAATTCTATTTTGTTTACTGTTTTATAGTTTACTGTTTGACATTTTCATCGATGACCAATATAATTTTTATAATAATTTGTGAAAGATGTTCAATATTTAAAAAAGTGTTTGTGGTTTTATAATATACAGAATTAAGAAAATGTATAAACAATAATATTTTTTATTTATTGTAATTATTTAAAAACCATTTAAATTGCGTTCTTTGTTGGTGCATATCCAAAGTCAATAGTTATTATCATTACCGATCCAAAAATGGCTGAATAATGTCTTATTAGGAATTCGCTAAACATTTTAAACATCAAAACAATTCTTTCATTTTGCGATGCGGACCATCGCTGCAGCCAGCTACCAGTTCCAAAGAAACAACGCAATTCACTGTGATATGATGCTGCCTAAAATAGCAGACAAAATCCAAAGGTTTGCTCGCAAACACAAGACGATAGGCTAGATCACTATTTCGATCCATTGGCCATCCAATTATTTAAAAACTCCGAGGACATCAGACGTCTTAGTTTAGTAAGTCACACGACTTAGTTTAAGATAACAGATTAAGGCAGACGTGTAATGTATACAATATAATGTATATCCATTATATAACATATATACAGTTATTAAACATATTATTTATAAAAAACTTTGGGTCGTTTAAATAATAAAACCCCGGGGCAATTAAAAAAAAAAGTTGTGATTTAATAGAAATATTATCTTTGGTTAATTTTATAGTAATATATATATATATATGTATATGTGTTTGTATATGAAAAATGCAGTAGGTACTGTGTAATATTATTTCAGGAATTAATTTCAAAACTTAATTGACCTTTCAAGATTATGAAATGTATATATTAAAATACCTAATTTAAAAACCGAAAAAATAAATGTTGTAATAAAACGCTGATATAAATTCCGCTTGTGAAAATGTTCATCGGACGTAAACCATGATTACTAATTTGACTAGGGCGTCGAAGACGATCTTTCAGACTCTGTAGCATTGCCATAGCCAAGACTTGTAATTGGCAAACGTTACGAGTTAAGTAAATCTTTTTCGAATTACAAAAAGGAAATTACAATTTACAAGTATGCTGCAGGTTGTACGAAATAAATGAAACCGCTTCGTTTTTACGAAACAAGTGAGTCGAGTTAATAGGATATATTATATTTTTCAGCGTTTTTATCATTTAAATTTATTTTATAATCAGAATTTTATTACGTAACAATATTTATAATTAAAATTTATTTAATTTTATTTAACTGTTAGAGTACCAAGGTATTTGAGGTTTAAAATATAATTATGTGATTTTTGTGAATTTTCCGAAAGTTGGTATTTTATAAAAAATCAAACAATGTCATGCGCAAGCCACCAGAAAATTAGTGAATACCGTAAGCAAAACTTTTCATTTACAAGCTGCCGTGATAGAGCCCGAGATTCAGTCACACTGGTTCTAAATGAAGTCTATTTAATTTTTGATTACGTTGACTGCGAAACTTGAAATTTATACAATTTACCATTATAAATCTGTGCAGGCGAAGTGAGTGAACCGGAACAAGGATAATGACTGATGATTTAAATTTTAAAACGTTTATGTTTTAATTCATTTCTTTTCCTTTTCATATTATATTACGTCAACAGTGGAGGTCTACTGTTTGTACATTAATTATATATTTATCATATCGCAAAAGTCGTGTTATCTGCATATAGTTCTAAATAATATTAAAAACAAAAACTATAATTTCGTTCGATTCAAACTTCAAAGCTCTTTGTATGTACCTGGAAATGTTATATAAAATTAAGTATAGAGATTTTAAAAACTACCGTAAAGGATATGATTATTTAATATATTATATATATTATAATTAATACTTTAATATTTATAACTTCTAACTCTACGGTTATTGCAGTTATATTGACGTTTCTGTTGACCAAACGGAAAATAAAAAAAATGACGATTGCGCATAATATATTTTAGTGTTATAGAGTTATTTTCTAAAGACATTGAGTTGAGGAAGAGTAATTTACAATATTCCGAGTATACTATAATTAATATTATAACGATAATCGTGATCCTTTTCATAATTATTACATGTATTTATTCGACAAGACGATGTGAAGAGAAAAATATATTTTAGGCAAAGACCTTTTTATAATCACCACAAACATATCAAAGATTATTGCAAAAAAACATCCACTAAAATTACGAGGGGTTGCATTCAGTTATGAATCGTGTTCTGAGTGTACGCACCGGCCGTTGTCACTAGTTCTCGGATGGGTGACCACCCGGTTTTTTAGTGACAAATCCTTGCCACACATACCTGTGTCCAAACCAACCACACCTTCCCCACAGCAACAGGCTAATGACCTCAGTTGACGGAGGCCTTACTTCAAAAAAAAAATCTCGATGGGACATAGGCCATTGTTTTTCACGTGTCTTTAATAATATTGTAAGTCTCTTGTTGGCAAGTCAAAGAGTGGCAACGTTTCGAATACCACCAGCTATGCTGCAGGCCTGTGTATATTTTAAAATCGTTATCAGTAATTCGTTTCAATGATAAGACGTAATGTGTCAATTTCAAGCGGTTTAGTTCATACACATTTTCCACTACCGGTTACAGTTTATTATACTCGATGTGTTTGAATAAAGTTTAACTACTTAAGTCGAGTGCACAATGTATGGGCATTACACGGTTGTATATGTTATTATATTTTTCGTATAAATAATATATTATAGAGATTGAAATCTGGTGACCGAGATATTGTATTCACTCAATGTACACACTACTCGAGCCCACTCTCAACCATTTTGTTGGGGAAAAAATGTCCAAAATGTTTTTCTTTTACTGCTGATTCTAACAATATTAAGGAATACAAATATTTATCTTAAACTCGGTCACAGTTCTTGGTGTGTTCAAACGCCGTTCCTTTTTAATTGTATACTATATTGTTATTCGACGTTATCAGAATAAATATTATTAATAAATATTTTTATTCGTAATTTTTTTTCTGTTTTGCATTGACCAAGAATATATTGAAAATATTTAAGATGTATTGAATGTGATGTTATTTTTTGAAAGAGAAAAAATGAACGTTTTGAGGAAATAATACACATTGATGTATAGCACTTGATATGTCGGAATGTATATTTTGAAGTCTATTCGTAAACAAATGTGTATCAATAGTATGACGCATATACTATGGATTTTCTGGTACCTAGTTGAACGAAATATTTTTTAATAAATATAATGCCGTATTGAATATATAAAAAATAAAAGTATATAACTTCCAATGTTTTTTTCTTAAGTAATATGTTACTGGATAGTATTTGTATTGCTTAATTCTCATGTGTCCATTTTGGTTATTATTTTTTTTTATAAAATTAAACGCAAAATTTTTTTATACACACCGTTTAGAAAAATTTTCACGTTTGAATTATTTATATACCTAGTTAAAATTGCAGTTTACTATAAACACTATAAAACGTAATGCCATAAAACACAGCTATAAACATTTGGAAATATAGATAATTGAAAATTTAATACCGTTCCTTTCAAATAATTGGATAACTTCGGTGAAGTTTTAATGGCATTTGTTAATAACTATAAAAAATATTAGGTGCCTATTATTGCTATTATTTTAATACACATAATAATCGTGTAGAAACATAAGCCATAATATGAAACTATGTTCTCTGTCAACATTAATACGCTTAATTATAGCACATTAGCCTAAAGAGTTTAAATAATTTAATATTGACAATTATCCCAAATATTTTTTTATTTTCTCATAATATAATGCTTTTATCTACAAAGCATAAACGCAGTAAACAAAACTATGAGCTCTTGATACATATAAATTTCAAAGATTGACAAAATGTATTGGGTTAGCAACAGAATTTTTCCCTATCTCTATTCGTTAATTTTTATTGCATATTTTACTCGTTTTCATAACATACCTAAGTATATTCTTACAATATTAGACAGTTTGTTTTGGGAAATTAAACTGACTGACTTGATAATAATACACTATACCCACTCTAACAAAATACGATACTCGAGTAAATAACACAATTCCAGTCACAACTCAGACCATGTATTTCCGGAAACTAATGGATTATCTGCCGTCAACCTATTAATTGATTGGTTCGATTTGACAACTCACTTGACTCTATTTTTTGGATAATTAAAAATCAATAGATCGCCAAGAACCCCCCACCCCAGTCTTAGTAGTTAACGTGTTGAAATAAAATGCCTAGGAAATTATAATGAGCTGACTTCAAATATTTTAACGTGACATAATAAACACAAAATTTTAGGTACTAGTTTTGCCTATATGATACGCCGTGTAACAGTTTATAGCTTAAGTTTATGATGAAAAGAAAATCCTGCCACAAAGACTAATAAGTTTTAGGAACTCATCTAACTCCACTTGATATGTTAGTATGCTATAAATATGGTGTAATAGGCCCAGTGGCGTAGACAGAGGAGGCGTGGGGGTCAGATCCCCCCATTAGCTTTTTATTACCTTAGTAAAAAGTTTTGAGAGGGTGGGGATTTTCAAATTTTCCCCTCCCATTTAGCTATGTCGTTTTTTTTTTTTTTTGATCCCCACTTTCAGAAATCATGTCTACGCCACTGAATTTTCCTAAATTAAACCACCAACTGTTATTAATTATTATAATATATAATATAGGTAATGACTTCCTCGCTCAGCTTAAGACATACAATTTATTCTATCAACAGTTAAATTACTTGAATACCTAGGTAAGTGACTAACTTAATTGGACTGTTTTACACAAACATTAAACAATTATACGATGATTTTTCACTGTTTTTCAAACAAGTGATTAAATTTAAATTTATAAAATTAATAAAGTATTGAATCTTGATACATAATAATATTAAATTATTGATTAATGATTATGGTAATAATCATAGATTATTATTTATTTTAAAATCCTTTAATTTTTTTATCAATAATATAATTGACTCACAACTGTTAACTGTTAGTAAAAATTAACGATTAATGTATTTTATTCGATAATTAATTTCAGTTTCAAAAATCGTACAACTAAATGAATTCTCATAAATTAAATATAGTCCAATTACTTTAATTGAAATCATTAATTAATTTACTAAAAATTAATGAGTCATGGTTTGAATTAAAAAAAACCTTTAAATCTATGATTTTTATCATCAAAATTACTGTACAAACTAATAAAACCAGCTGCAATATATATTTTTGAATGGTTCACTCAAACAAAAAGTGTATTTAAGCATGCGTGAACTGGAATGTCGTAAAAATTTAAAATTAGTATTAATTATAGGTCGTACAAATTAAATTAACCCATATTTATTTTAATATAAATTTTTTGTTCTACGCACTAATTAAATTGAACCGTGTCATAGTCACACACATACTTTGTATAATATTATTGAGCTTGTACCTATATAATTATATAGACATCATTAGTTTATTATTTATCAGCACGTTTATGAGACATTAAAAAAAAAACAGATAGTAAAAATCAATTTTTAATAAGGTACTACCTATTATATTGAAAAACGCGACTGAAGCAAAGGTGAACGATACAATGTATAAATTGGAGGTTACAAAATGTATTAATTGGTGTTTCCTTACTAAAAAGAAATCAAAAAACCTTTCTTTCCGAGCTTCTGTTTCTCACATCTTACTATAGGTATACTTACTATTATTGAAAGTCATGGCGGTTTGGAGGGGGTTCAAATACCACGGGAAGTTGTTTTATTTTTTGAAAAATATTACCACAAAATAATACGTATTTACATATTTACGCATACATAAATATGTTTTTAGAGCAAGTACCTAGAAAATAACAAATCCTAAATAGATTATATATTATGTAGTTGTGTTGTTAAGAACCCTTACCATGAAATATCAATTTGTCGTCTGTAAGTAGCCAGTTGTGTCAGTAGCGTAGCTACTAACAGCAGAGTGTTGGGTGCCCACGGCTGTAGCAATTCCCAAAATATATAAAAAAAAAACAAAAAGTTTTTTCTATGGTCTATCAAAATTACTGCCAATTCAAATTTGTATGACCGTACAGGAACTGAACCCTAAAATAAAACCACGGCATCAGTATGTCAAACTTATGGGAGACCCTAGTTCAACCAACTCTGCGATCAGCCCCTTGAAAAAAATCCTAGCTACGCCACCGAGTTGTAAATGTAACATGCAACATAATAATCATGGATAAATTGAACATAGAAATGAATTAATATTGTCGCGTGATCTTGCAGAGGGATGGTGAGGTGGTCTAGTAGGTACCCATATACTACTTCTCGGGTGATTTCTGTTTCGTATTTTAACTTTAAACTTTCTAAAAGCAAAACGGCCAAGTTGGGCACCGCAAAACGTTCACTATTAGGAATAATATTATTATGAACCCGGCGGCTAGTGTGTTTTTGCTGACATTATGACATGCCGTGCACCGAAACAATAAAATACGGTCTTGTTACCGAAACGGAACTCCTGCAGTAATTAAAAATAATACAGGTGGTAAGCTGCTTAAAATATTATATCGACGTAATAGTGAATTCAGAATTACACTTTAATAATATGTATATTCGACGACGATTCATAATATATTTTTGTGTTATACAACAATACGTATATTTTTATTTACATTTAGTATTATATTATTACACAATCTGAATGAATTTTGTATCTATTACAATATCATTATGCGAATTTAAGGTACTAAGCTACTATAAGGTACCTACTTTATCACTAAAATAGTAAAATACGATTAAAATAAAAAATTCACAATTCATAAAGTATACACCTATTACTCACAAGTAGGTGCGGCAGATAATAATAGAAAATTCTCTCTGATTCATAAGAAACAACAATATTCACATGATATTACTGTCATAAAAATGTTCAAACACAAAAAATCAATATTGCATAAAAACATCTAAGCGAAAATACCAGTAAGACTCATTTCTCAAAGACTCAAAATATCAACTGGTTCATTTCACTTCAATCGTTTACATCATATCCGCGTACCATGCTCTTCAACGCGGCTTAAATTAATGTAGTTGCTCTCGCCTCACACCATGAGTTAATTTAATAAATACGTCCCTATGTGCTATATTGTGTACCTATATTATGTAGTTATTAGTAAGTTATCAATCTTGATTTTTATGATTGTTATTTATTATCGAATCGTAAGCTGAACTACACTTTTAAGATCAATGGTGTTATCGTATCATATCATTATACGTCATATTATTGTATTATAATATATTCGCAGACACGTTGTAAATATTATTATTGGTTTAACCGTGTTAAGAAAGTTTTTAAAAATACTGTAAAACCTAGTTACCTATAATGCATATTCTAGATATAGTCGTGTTATAGATCACTTATAATATAGACAATCAGGAATGTAAGTACTAAAAATAGCTAAATAAATAATATGAACAACGATATTATATAATAATAATATGATGTAATACATAGTAGTTTAGTAGTTGTATAATATTATCGGTATATTATTATACTGTACACGGTGACTAGAATCGAATTTGAATAACACGACCCCATAGTGTTTTGCATAAGAAAATATACGAATGTGCCATGTCCGGGACCGGCCTAGGGTCTATTGTACGCTATATGTGTTTTATTTAGACATATTCTTTTGTGTGATTGCGTCATTCGACCCTCCACTCTGGAATAATAAATATTGTTAACATTTTCTCATAATATATAATATTATGTAGGTAGGTTAATAAAAATAACTTAATAAAAATCATCTTATTGGTTTCGTGAGTGGATTTATTTATATGAAGTTATTTTAAAATTACCTACCTTCTTTGTAACCATTCGATAGGAATGAGAGCATATTAATTATTGAGTGCTATACCAATTTTTCCTATGAGAAAATGTTTAAAAATGTTGACAACCGATATTTTATAACAAAATTAATATAATTATTTATTGGTGTTACGAGCCCACATTTGTTCTCGCGTTATATACTACTTAACGCATGAATCAATTAGGTATGGTATTTTCATAATTTCGGTTGTTTTCAGTTTGTTGCGTTTAGTTTAAATAATGTGCTATTCACATTTGTACATTTTAAAGACGACAAAATTATTTTTATCGTGTTTTTATGGTTAGATAATTCGCTTAACAATAATATACCATTTAACTATTAACGAACCGTGAATTAGTCGGTTTTAATTAATATAAATACAATATTATTATTACAAAAAAACTATACAGGTAACTAAAACCTAATAATACAACATATTATAATATTATAGTTAATGAGCGTTTCACTCTATAAGCCCCCTAAATATGGTTCAGTATAGTCTTTATATTAAATATTATAAAGTACACTTACAAGTGTACAACCATTGATTATATTTTATAACCAATGGTACAACACACATCATATACGTATATGGTATTGTATTATAATAATAGTACAACACTAACACATATTATTATTATTTGGGCCCCCGCACGAACATGTTCAGTGGGGACCATTATCTTCTTGAAGAATAAATAAAAATAAAAAAATATTGCATACTAAAACTGTAAATATGAATTTATAAAAAAAAGATTCACAAAATACGTCTTGAATCAATTTAGAATTTCTTACAACTTTTTTCTTCTACACACTAATGTATTTATATAATTTATATAAGCTATAGTACCTATATTGCCTACATATTATGCTATGCTGCATAAATAGTTACGTCGGTGGTGATAATATTATGCATAGTATATTTTACTATGTATTTGTTTTTTATTAGAAAACAATTTTTTTTTCAACGCATTTCGTAGGGATTTCAATTTTTAACCACTGTCTTCATCCCGTCAAATATCTGAAATATCCACCAACTTTAATAATCCGTCTTAAAAATGAGATATCGCTTTAATATGTATGCCTATAGGAAGGTACTTATATGATATATTATACTTGTACAATAAGTATATACCTAACCCAGTTAGGCATTTGAGAAATGATAATATTTTTGAAATGTTATTAAAATATGATGGTTATTGAAACGTTTATGGAATATTTTGGAATATTATCTCTTCTAAATGCTGTGCGGGAACAAGCAAAATGAAGTTTTAATATTTTTTTTTGTATATCAGTGAAAATATTAAAAATAAATGTGAGTCAAAGATTTTAATATTAAAACTTTAGATATGATCCGTTCGATATAATCAGACTTTTTATTGTTTTAAGATGAAAACAATCAGTTTAGCCATACCTACTTCAGAAAACGCGTTTTCTCGTGAATCGATTTGTTTTTGAATAGAAAAAGTACTTTTATTTTTAAGCATATCCAACCTAATATATGTGTATTTTATAAAGGTTAGTTACTAAAGAAAAAATTATGCGCTTAATTAACAATTAATAATTGTTTATTTCTGCTTAACGTACACACACGGCGTTTGAGGCACTATATTTATTCCTTTAGTAAATCAGGACAAATTAAACTCTGTGATGTTTTAAATGTCGGGAGAGATCAGTTCTTATTTCATTAGATTATAAACGCCACCTGTCTAAGCAGGTATAGTGTATTAGTGTAGGTATACATTATCTAAGTGGTTCGCTTCTCTAAAGACTCGTGCAGTTCACCTTACTGTTGGTAAATCTGATTAACCTGTGTTTAAGACGCCTACTTTTACTATAATGTACCCAGAATAGCCAGCTGTATTTCGATATTTGAAATTTACACGGCAAATAATTTGAACAACAGATCTTGTCCATAAAACAATTTACGTTTTCAACGAATCGTCTAATTGTCGTTGGCCGATGATTTGTTGGAGTCTTAAATAATACTCTATTTAATACGTTATGTCCCCGACGCTCCCCTGTTCGATCACACACACACACCCACACACAAGAAAATGACCAAAAAGTCACCACTAATGACCTCATTATAATTATTAGGTATGTACAAACGCGCCTGAATATACTCCGATAATAATATTATACAGTGTGTCAATGACCAATGTGCGTGCACGTATATAGATTCTCTCTGTGTATATTATATTGTTATATTATTAATATTATTATTACGTATACATAATATCATACTGACCTGTGCAGTGCGACAACTATAATATTTTAACGGTATAACAATGTAATATAATAATATTTATTATATTATTATCATAAAACGCCGACGACAATATTCTTATTTAAGGCGAAAAATCAAACTGTCATTTGACGGTGGCGGTGAAGACGACGACGACGACGACGACGACGGCGGCGGCGAAGGAATTCGCGACGGCAATCGTAAACACTGTTGACGACGACGACGACCGCGCGAGAGATGATCGGCCGCGCGCGCCCGTGTCCCGCCGGCCGAAGGGGTGTGCGTTCACTGTTCGTCGTGTGCGTCCGGACGGCGCGCGCGGACCGCGTTTTCGCGACACCCCATTGGCCGCCGACCCGCCGCCGCCGCCGAGTCTTATATTATACGCACACGTTTTTCAGTTGTTATGAGTGTGGCATTTTTTTTTTTTTTTTCCGTGCAGTCGCTCCGTGTTTTCTATTTTTCATCCCCCGTCCATTATTCTCTCTCGATGACAATGCTCAAGACGACCGCGACGACGATAGTAATAATATGATATTTATAATAATAATAATATGATATTTATAATATTATTAGAACGCCGGGGCCGGTCACGTGTAAGCGCTATACGCGGTGATAAAAAATATGGACCACCCGCGCCTGTCGACATGAAACAAAAAAATTTATTAATAACAGTAATAATGCGTTATTGCGATAGACACGACGATATTATAATATTATTGCAGATATTACCTGACGACCGAGTCGACGGGCAGTGTCCAAGATAATAATTTAGTAATAGGTAGGTAATACAAGCGAGTGTGTATCGATAGATATATACAGACTTTAAAGTTAAAATATGCATAAGATATTATGTATAGATACGTTTTTAATTAAAAAATAATCCGACGTTTTTTCTCTGAAGCCCTTCAGTGAAAATGTTCCAAGAACTCTTTATTTTTTTTTTTTTTTTTTTTGTTAGTGTAGGTATAATTAAATGAAAATTTTTAATTTTGGGTTTTTTTTTTTTGTATAGGTAGGTACTACGATGAAAAATATTCAACAACTTTTTTAGAGTATCTTGAATTTTTTATTAATTCTAAAAGTATCAAGTATCAAGTAGCTATAATAGATACTTAAACTAAAAGGATATTGCATCAGGAGGTATCCAGATACTTTTTTTTTGATATCTTGCGCAAAACTGAATATGATATTTTATACAATTTTGTTTTCGTATAACCAGTATAACGACAATAGCCCTTAGTATATACACACTACGCGCCTAGGCATCTACACACTGATAAGTATCTATGTACCTACTTACTATAATGAAACGTTTTCGATGATTCGCATATTTATAATATACTTTTATCGTCAAATTTTTCCACGATAATATAAAAAGTAGAAAGATAAAAATTATATTTAGGTAAATCAAAAGAGAGATAGAAAATATATTTTACCTAATTATTTAGGAAAATTTAATTTTTTTTTAATGTAAATCTCATTCGAAAATCAATAGCCGAGTGGGTAATCAATTAAAACCTGCAGGCTTGCTGAAACTTATTTAATAGCCGTCTGTAGTTTTTCACTGAGGTATAGAAAAGTTTTGAGGAAATAAGAAATTTACGTTTCAAAGTACCAATTATTAATACATAACTATGGGTTGGTTGTAAACTGATTTTTAGATAGAGCAACTTGAAACTTATATATTACTATATTAGGTATTTCCAAACAAGCATCTATATAAAAATTAGATAAAAAAATAACGACAAGAGAACATTATTAGAAGGCTGTGAATTGTGATTGTTTTAAATTAATATCTTATGGTATAGGCCGGGTATAGTGTGGTTTTTCTAAACAGCTGCAGAGGCATGATGTGGGGGCCTTTATACGCCTTTTTTTTAATTTTATAAAATAGTGTTCTTAGTGTTGGCATGTTGAGTGTTACGAGGAAACATCGAAAATAAATTGTGTACTATAATTGTTTAATTCAGAGGCGTCATTTCAACTTTTTAAAAGGTATGATAACAATTATAGGTAGGTAGGCCAAAAAAACATTCAGCAGACCAATACATTTTTTTGTAATATAATAATTACCTATTATAAGAGTTTTTTTTGTCTCTACTCTCGAACATAAAAATCTTAATATTTTCCATTTAATAATCCAATATTCTAATATATGATGAATACAGTATACCTAATAGTGGCTAATACTACTAGATTTGTACTTAAATGTTAGATTCTGAGTGGAACTACTGTGTTAGACAACTAATGTGGTCTACCTTTATCAAAAAAAAATGTCTACCGGAAAGTGAAACTAAATTTTTATGAGCATTTTAAATTCATATTTTTACAAAATTTGTTATTCACTCGATTTCTCATGTAACGATTTTCTTATTTTGATATAATTAAAAAACGAATGACTCTAGATAGGTACATGCGAACTTCACTGAATGTTTATTTTATCAACTCTTATACTTAATCACATTTTCAAAATATTTTGAAGCTTTTTGAGGTATTTACGGGCATTGTCAGTTTTCAATTTTTTTATTTGTTATTTCTATGAATATCAATAGTTTTATCTGTTGGGTCAAAAAGTGTAAAAATTTAATACAAGGCTCCTGATATATTGTTGCAATAGCAGTTGAAAAATATTAAAAATACATATTCACAATTTTTTTTTTATAAGCATTTAAAGATCAAAATTTGACAACATTTATCAAATTTAAAATTGAATAATTGTTTTATAGTTAAAAATTTATAACAATTTCGACTTTTATATCTAAGGATTGAAAATTTAAAACAAGATTCCACGTAAATAGTTAATTCTGTTACCAAAAAATCTAAAAAATAAAGAAGGACAGTTTATTTTTATAGCCATTTTAAGTTCAAATTTGGACGAAATTACATAATAAAAAACCTAGAATAACTATTTTAGTTATTTTGTTATGATTGTATATTATTCGTGGGTAGGTACTTGAAACTTCTAAAGTACACTATTATATATCTATGATAGTATCAGGGTTTGTTGTTGATGTATAACGCGTTATAAGTACCTAATGGATATTGTGATATGATTAATTTAGAATTTATTATATGTAGGTACCCATTATAGGTCATTTTTTTTAATACCATAGATAAGTATATAATATGTCTTATACCTAGACTGACATACCGTCTCCGCTCAGAATCGTTTTTCTCACACAATTATATTATATCATTGAATTCAAATTTAATACCATCCATTATACAGTGACCCACTTGTAACCTACTGTACAGCAGAGCACCTTTTTAAAATTGGTCTTCTCTCAGGTACTTTAATAATATTAAAAAATATAAATTGTATACAAAGAGAGGGTTATAAGAATACAACTATATTAAATATATTACTGGTTAGTTTTTTTAAGTTGAATTGACATTTTTATCACCTATTTATGAGTTTTTTTTTATCTATATTACTTATTATCAAGTTCTTGACTCGTTTAAACCAAGACAATAAAACAATTCCACCACAGTATTTTTTTAATATTGTAACCTACTAAACAGCAGAGCACCTTTTTTATTTTTATTCATTTAATTTCAGTTTTTGAGAGGGGGGAAATTTTTGACAGGCCCATAAGAAAACTGAAAAAAAAACCGCTGGCTAACAATTACATTACATTTTTATTTCAAAATTTTTATTTCACAAGTAGCCTTCTCATAGGTTACTCTATTTTAGGCATAAATAACCTATTTTTTTTAGAGATAACAATGATTAAATAATTAATACATATGTAGAGGGATAACTAAATATATAACCTATTATAGCCCAAAATTATGAAGGCCCAAACTAGCCTAAACCCAGTTTGTTAATGACGAGGGGGCAAATGCTCACTCTACCCGCCCCTCCAAATGACACCAAAGGACTTGGGTGTGCTTAGCATCCCTAATATTAGGTCAATACTAAATATCTAACTGTTGAATGGGTATTGTACGAGTTGCAGCCAGCTGGTATCTATGAGTTATAACCATAAGATATTATGAAAAAATAGAAGGTTTTCAGCAACCTCCCCCCCCTCCCCGTGTTTTGGTCGTGCACGATGTTTGCAGAACCAACGGATTCTATTCCACGTTTGACCGTAGGTATAGAGTATAGAACGTTCGATCGGTTTAATTAAAATTATAAAATAATTACTAGCTGTTTTTTTAAATTATATTGTATCATATTATATGCACGCGCGTGTCGAAATATATATTAAATCGAATAAACCATTTGCATAATATTTATTTTAATTTTTTTTTTTTCGTAAAAACAATGTGTAGGTACACCGTACACAATAGAAACATTTTTTTTAATAGTTTGCAACATATTAATCGACGTGTCAACGCATTCATTAAAAATATGTTATTTTTATTTTTTTAATTATCGATACACATACGACTGTTTGTCCGTCAATTAATAGTATGTGTGTGCATAAATTATTATTTATAATAATTAATAATATATGACATTCGACAATCGGATTTATACTATAATATAATGTTTACCTAGGTGTATATTGTTCTAAATCCTAAAAACTCCGTATTTATTTATGATACACTACATAGCTAAACATTATATTATTATATACATTAGGTATGTGTGGTGGTAATATCTAGAAGCACGAAAACCATAAATATTCAGCTGCATCAAAATAATATTTAACATAAATTCATTAATGTTAGTTTAAAAATTCCTCTCTTCATTTCCAAATAGTTTACGAATTCAAATTACCGCCAGTGCAGTATTCGAATATTTTAACTAATTGTAACGCTCCTTTGTAGAGTTTATATTATCTATTCACTTCAAGTCTATTAAGGCCTTTTTTTTACACTCTACTCGCATCAAATCAACCCACCTCAAGTTGGATTATATATTTGCATAATATCGTTTTTACTTGCTATATTAAAAAAAATAACCTTAAATCTGTCAATAATTTCCTTCTAGTAGTCATCGGGCCATCGATATTATAACGATGTTCTGTCGACGACCGTTATTTTTAAACAACACTACCTATTTATTACTATTATTACTAGGTGCCTATTTATAATCAATGATTATTCTAAAAAATTGTTTTTTTTTCAACGTTTGTATAGGTAAATATAACTATATATAGGCAACGACGGGGATATTAATATTATGGATTTTAATTAACATCAAAAAAGCTACTGTTGTACATTTATTCCTTGGTAAAACATTTTTTGACCAATGAAATGCAAAACAGTTAAACGATATCTAAGATGCAGATCGTCTTTATCCAGGTTTTAAAAAAATGTTAAATCATATGAGTTGTAAGTAGATCTAAAATATATCATGAAATCGTTTATTTATAAAGTTTATAATTAAATAGCGATGAGGTGCAGGGGTAATGCCATAATGGGTATACTTTAATGAATAAATTCCTTTGCATAACCATAGGTACACACTATTACATAAAATTCTGTCTCATTTTCATGTATTTCATGTCAATATCATTGTGGCATGACACATTTACACGCAGTCTTCGGGGCAATAATAATATGGAAACTAAAAGTGGTCGTCATATATAATTTTAACATGACGAGCTTTCCAATTTAAATCCCTGTAGGTTAGGTACTACTAACTATACCTACCTATACTCTATAGTGCCTATCTACTCAAAAGTTCGAACAAAATAAAGGGATCTAAATATGTATATTTTTCAGCTAATTAAATATAAACAAAATATAGGCGAATTAACCAAATCATGCCAAACAAATAGGTATAGGTATCGAAAATGCGATTGGTTATACATATTATATTATATATAAAGACTTTAGGTGCACCACGCATTATAGGTGTACCTATATTGTTCACTAATATCTATTATATTAAGTGAAATGTAGATATATATATATAAATTAGTATATTATTTAATAGATAAAAGAATATATAAATAGTACATTAATACCTATATGGCTATACAGATAATCAAAATGATTGTCATCATTAGATATAGGTAGTATAATTTGAATTTATAAGCTTAATGAGTGATGACTTGTTCCTTACATCATATTATTATCTTTATTATATTTAAAGATGCAATCTTTAGTAACTTTAGATGATCGTATTCAAATAAAAATTATCCTGATTTTAGATAAGATAGTTATGCTTGCTATCATTTATTCAAGCAAAAATATGAAATAAATAATCAATTATCAATCTAAATAATATTCAATATTATTTATACTTAATCATAAAAGTGATTTGAAAATTAAAAATACGTTCATTAACTAGTATACGTAGGTACTTAAAAATTTCGAAAATTAAGTATAATACTAAATGTTTATAATAATATTATATACTATCAAATTAATAATTAAAATAATAAAATATCAAATTAATAATAAATTGTCAGCCAATGGCCTAGATATCGAGGCTTTTTTTAATAAATAATTTTAAAAATGTAATATACAATATATAGGTACCTATGATATTTTTTATAACTACACGTCTGCACTGAAATACTGAATATTATATTATGGTGACTTTCAGTCTTCAGACATCTTCGTATAATTTTAATATTTTTTAATGTGACGTGTATAGTTATTACCTATACTTATTGCTAAACGTAAAATAACAATTATGAATTATGATGTAAATATAAATTTAAAAAAAAAATCACATAATATCATTTAACACATTACACAGGGTATAACAGCATATTATAATATATATATAAAAAAGGTAAAATTTTACGATACCGACGTAATACCAAACAAGACAAGTTGGAAGGTAACATAGGTAGGAAACATTACACTGGTATTAGTATTACGTTAGTATAGTAGTGGAGTTGAAAATGTCATCGACATTTTAATATAATATCCAATACGTGTTTAAATTATATTATAATACATAATAAATGGCAAGCATCGCCTGTGTAGGCAATAGGTACATATTATATTATGGTATATCATTCGGCAACATAAGCAAAAAATAATATAGTAGAAAGGTAGGATGGGTAATAATGTGTAATGATCGCGTGGCGTAAATTTAAAACCAGTTATAAGCTTGACACATAAATCGCCAATCGTCATTATATATATGTAGCTGGTAACTGCAGTTATATACCATTTTACTACCATAGAAACCCATCTACTGGTAAACGCGTAAACTACTCGTTATACAGAATGATTCTTCTTTCGAGATCAGACATTAATTTATCATTGACTTTATGTGTTTTTATATTATTTTATATTATTTATTTTTTTTACATAATATCTAACAAAGTTATTACTATACCTAGGTGTAACACAAAATGTTTCAAAACATCTCATATTTAAGAATATAAAACGGCTGACAGTAGTTAATAATATTAAAAGAAACACTCTGTACATCATATGGTATATAATATTGTTATTATAAATCGTGTCCCCACTGCGGTTCGGATCTTCTTCGTCGGCCGTACGAGTCCAAGGCCAAGGACGATACTATCCGGCGTTCGAATTACATATATACTTACCAACGTATGCGGTAGTATAGTAGGTAAACATATACGTCACTTTATAGTGCGGCGTGCGTGAAGCAGGTCGCTCTCTCCTCTCTCGATCCTCCGATCGGAAACAAAAATAATCATATCAAAACGTGCTCCGCGCACGAGTGCAAGACGACTGTATTATATCAAAGACCGCACGTCTTCTCGTTACAACCGTTGGCAGTTCGTTCGACCACACCACGACAATCCGGGAAATCCTTCAGCGAGGACGCTGTAAGCACACGATTTATAGGTAGAAAATAGATACCTACCATGGCGGACATCAAGACGGTTTTCGTCACAGGCGGAGCGGGATACATCGGCAGCCATTGCGTACTGTCGCTGCTGGAAGCCGGCTACGACGTGGTGGCCATCGACAACTTCGCAAACAGCGTCGGCAAGGAGCAGGCCGCCGCCAGTCTGGATCGGGTGCGCCGCATTACAGGCAAGGAGATCACCTTTTACAAGTGCGACCTGTTGGACGTCCAACAGCTGGACGGCATTTTCGACAAAGTAGGTACAATAATAATACTTTATTATACGTTATTATTATTAAAGAGGCGCGCGATATTTAGCGCCAGAATATATCTTGACCCACGAAACTAGTATTGTTTTGGGAAATTATTTTTCTTTACACAATTCAGTAGGTGCCTGTATGCTGCAAAAGCAACCACTTCGATTTTTAAATCAATGACAATATAGGCAGCCTAGCTGCCGTTCACGCAAGTAATTACGAGGAAAATATGGCATTTTTTCCTGTCAAAATATTTACCACTATTATTGAGAAAATATTCTATTTAGGTATACTGCAGACATACAGTAGGTACTTTTCTATTGACATTTTGGACAATATTCAATTTTCATAAGCGAAAATATTACTATTATTGTTAAGTTTTTAGGGTGTCTTGAAAGACTGTATAATATATGCCTTCCAGATTTCCACCAATGTGTACGTACACCTAAGACAAATCACAAATTTACCTACATAATATCACGCATTTAATATTTTATTATCTTTGAGGATAACCTTTTGCCTATACCTAGTGCCGGATTAAGTGCTTCGCGGGCCTTAAGGAAATAAGTCAGACGAGTCTAATTGGTCATAAAGAGCAAAAAAAGGTATACACCAGTCCAATATCTCAGCCATGCTTCTGAACTATAAATTAAAACAATTTCGTGTTTAACAATTTTTTTTTATAAATATACCTAAACAATATTTATTATTTAATAAATAATTATACCAAATTGAAAACATTTAATTTGCATAATACATTTTTAAATTATAGGTAAATACTAAAATATAATATGTATTATATTTATTATTAAATTAGTCTCTTTCATCGCTGCAACTGTCCACTTGTCTGTCCTTTTGAACTATACATAATATCTAATTTTTTTTTCCAGCTTTTCCATATGAAAAACTGCAGTGTATTGTAATATGTAGTATAATTAATATTCTAAAGATAAAAAAGGAAGCTGCTATTTCTATTTTTTAGACGTTATCACCGACCGGCGGCCATAGGTAATCATTAAATATATTTTTAAATAGGTAACAGTCATTTTACGATCAAACTTGATTAGGGTGCAAATCTATATATTTTCAATTATCTCAATAAAAAAAAAAAAAAAAAATTCGAAGGGCCGAAGTTTTTTGAGGGTTTTTAGCAATGCTTGATTTGCTTGTACTAGGTTAATCCGGCACTATACCTATATATACTCATAGTATGTGGTAGGCACTCAATGCCTTATTATAGTACTCTATGCATAGAGTTTTGAACTCCTCCGGATTTAATAAAATAACATTATACGAAAACTGACAGTATACCTACCTATATTATGCTATTATTACACATTTACACCATCGTTTATTAGGTATATGATTTTTATACTAACTGTTATAGCATACATTCGACTGTGTTATACACTTTGCTGCAGTGAAATCGGTCGGTGAATCCATGAAACAACCTCTCATGTATTACAAGAACAACATAATAGGCGCAATGAATCTTTTGGAAGTGATGGCCGCTCACGGATGTTACCAGCTAGTGTTCTCCAGCTCGTGTACCGTTTACGGGAACCCCTCGGCTTTGCCCATAACCGAAAGTCACCCAATTGGCAATGTCACCAATGTGTACGGCCGCACGAAATATTTCATCGAAGAGATACTCAGGGACGTCGTAAACTCCGAGCAAGTAAATACCTACAGACTAAACAATAACAATAGAGCTACCTATCCTTATAAGTTGTATTACCTATACTACTAGTCTGCGCTTTGTTGATTTGTCGTTCCCAATGAAACGTTTCGATTTTTTTTTTTTTGTGTTTTTTTGCAAAAAGAGATGGAACATCGTGAGCCTGAGGTACTTCAATCCGGTAGGAGCTCATTCATCGGGATTGATCGGAGAAGACCCAACGACAAATTTTTCAAACTTAATGCCGTACATAGCTCAAGTGGCATTGGGGAAAAAGCCCAAGTTGTCAATCTACGGTGGAGATTATGCAACCCCTGACGGCACCGGTAAACATAATTTACACGTCAAACAACAATGAGCACAGTTTTTTTTTCATACATTTCCTTGTTCACAGGCATAAGAGATTATGTTCATGTGATGGATTTGGCCGAAGGACATGTGGCAGCTTTAAAAAAACTACAATCAAAGCATGCGCATTTACAGGTAACTATAGTCTATAATTATGGTATGTTTGCATAAAATTCTCACTACCTATTTGATTGTTATGTTTGATGTATACAAATCTTCATGATAGACCATAATGAAGTGTATTTATAAATATCAATAAGTTGGATTTTTACAAAAAATATATTATGAATTGTAATTATTTGATATAAACTAACTATCAAATAAAAAAAAATCATATTTTATTTATTACGACGTGATTAACACAAGGAAAAATAATTATAAATTAATAATAAGATCATTATGATTGTAGATTAAAATACAAATATATAATTTATTGAAATGCATTTATCACTATTGTATATTAATTATATTAATGGTCTTAGATTTATAACTTAGGAAGTGGACAAGGAACTTCTGTATTGGATTTTGTAAAAACCTTTGAAAAAGTAACAGGTGTCAAAATACCATACACAATTGAAGCACGCCGATATGGTGATATAGAATCAATGTATGCCAATTGTGATTTTGCAAAAGTTGATCTTGGTTGGACAGCTAAATATACCTTAGAAGATATGTGTAAGTTAATATAGCAAATTATTAAACATATTTACATACATTATACTTATTAATCATTTTAGGTAAAGACTTTTGGAAATGGCAAACCATGAATCCAAATGGTTACAAGTCAAATGATACAGCAAGTATGAATGGAAAAACAGGTGGACATTAAATTAATATTAAAATTACCTTTAGTCTATAGAACGATGGTCAGTGTAATATGATTTTTTTTCTGTTTGTCCATACTAATAAACATTTGTCATTTTTAAACGCAGCTAAACAACAGTAGAACAGTTTAGAATATTCTTCTGGCAAAGATGAAATGGTTATCATAGTTTTAAGCCATTCAATAATCCTAGAAGACTATAAGACGATAATTTTAACAACGAATAACAAACTAAATACATTATTCTTACCTGCGATGTATTTTTAGAATATGTTGCTAAAGCTACAGGAAATACTGAACAATTTAGTTTTCTGTTATTAGTGAAACTTACACTGCCATATCCTGATAATGTGACTATGAGATTAATGAAAATTGAGCACAATACATCAAATAAATCCTGAAATAAACAGTTAAAAACAATGTGAATAAGATTTTTTGTTTAATATAAAAGTATGCCATAAAAATTAATGATGGTTGATAAATAAACATTTTTAATAAATTAACAATACCAACATTTGTCAAGGTATTTGTTTTCTTTGTGAAACTGGTTAGATAAATCATGAAATTAGCTATAAACTCATGATGATATGGAATAAACATCTCGAGTTTAAAGACTTCAATAACAGTGTCATACAAAAATTTGTAATTCCTAAAAAAAAAAATAAGATATAACCTTAAAATATGTTTATCATGGCTGTAATGAAAATACTTTACTTGAAAAATTGATTACATGCTTGAATACATTCATTCAGTGAATCAAAAGATGTGTTACTATAAATAAAATTCTGTGCACAGCATAGAATTACAAACTTTGGTAGCATTGATTCTTGAACAGGATAAGGTCTTAAGTTTTTCAGTATTTCAGTTGGCATGGCTATGCAGCAACCAAGAAATGCATAAAGTATTTCCTAGAATTAATTGAAATAAATATTTTGGATCTTATTTTAAAATATACAGAGATACCTTATTTTCCAAATTGATTGTACACCATATATTTTGTAAAATATTACAAACAAAGTGTACATTTTCCATATTTGTTTGGGGACTTTGTAATGTTTGTTTAAATTCTGATAAAATATGACATAGCAAGTCAACATCTACAAAATATGTAAAATATCATTATACATGCTTAAAAAGAAAAAACATTGATTATGTAAAAAAATTGTAATAGAACTATACCTAAATTGTTGTTAGAATATGTTTCATGTATGTTATTTAAAATTCCATTAATTACATCTGTTACAAATTGCTTTTGTAAATCATGAAAAATAATATTGGAAACTTTATATAATATTGTAACCAGTAATTTAATTTGATTTGTCTAGAAAAATTATTCAATATGATTTATAAGAAATAAAGTAGAAAAAAATTCAACAACATGAATTTTACATCAAAATTTGAGTGGTGATCATAACACTTGTATAGAAGTCGAAATGCTGAAGTAGATTTGGTTGATTGCTTTGCAATTAATATAACTGACTCTTTCCAAAGCTTGCTATTGGGCCCTTCAGTCACATATTTTTCTAAGAAACCCCAATCAAATGGATACATTGGTTTATCAGCACCATTAATGACAGCTAAACAAGTCACTTTGGTATCTTCATCAACATCCAACATTTGTTTTCGTTTTGGAACAATAAATGACATTAATCCTCGGGCAATGCTATGTTCGGAAAGATGCTTTAAATGTTTTGGTTCATCTGCAAATAAACATTCAATAAACAGCATACCAAATAGCAATATTCTATTATAATCCTAACGGTCTGATTGGACTCTTATTATGACATATTTTTCCAATTCTCGTCCAAGCCAAACTGATAACATCATTTGAGCTTCATTGATAAAGGATTTGTTAATACTTTGAAGAAATTTTACCCAACACTCTCCTACAATAACAAAATATTTTATTACTAAAAAAGAAGAAAATTGATTGAATGAGTGATGAAAAAATAATAAAACTGTCACCTGGTATAGGTCCATTAAATAAATCTAATTTTTCTGAATCCTCCAACTGTGTCACAACTTTTGGATAACTTTGAAATGTTTTAGGTAAAACACCAAGAGTCATGGTT
This sequence comes from Macrosiphum rosae, assembly GCA_016617965.1. NCBI lineage: Eukaryota > Metazoa > Arthropoda > Insecta > Hemiptera > Aphididae > Macrosiphum > Macrosiphum rosae. Next base: position 10,670 of record WHPZ01579900.1, on the reverse strand, counting down.
TCTAAATCTGTGTTGGATAAAGACCTAAAACATTTAAATTAAAATTTTATAAAAGTTTAAGGGATTTAAACTTACTTAAGAGCACATTTAACAGTACTATCATTGGTGTGTAATACCATGGACCATAATTTTTTGAAAAATTCACCGCGTTTTTCATTTTCTGTTGTTTGGTTACATAACACCATTAACAAATTACAATAGCTGTACAAAATAAAAAAATAAACATAAATTTTTAATTTAATTTTACTCAAATAAATAAAATCATACCTAGATATAACAGAAGGATGGTGAATGTCTAAAATAGTTTTATCAATCACTTTTAAAAGAGATTCTGGATTCATATACTCGGCAAGACACAAATCTACTAAAGATTCCAATGTAAATTTCAATGGCAAGTACATAGAGTGTTTTATGTAAAATCCAAGCATTTGTTTCAAAACAGAAACCAAATCTGAATTAGGACTAATGAAAAAAATATAATTTTTACAGTCAATATTTTTGCTAATTTTTAATAAATATTTTTTACTTTGATTTGACCATTTTTCTAATAGTGTATGACTTAACAACATTCCACTGCCAACCCGGTTTATCTTTTGATAAACAATATAATAAAAATCTGTAACATCTAACTTCTGTTATCCATAAGTCATAATACATATCGATACTTAATTTATTCAGTGCTTCATCATCGCTATTTTCAAAACGTTTTATAAAATTTATTACCAATGAAATGTTTTCCTATAAAAATAAAAAATAAATATGTAAGTGTAAGGTTAAGAAGACACTACACACAATGTCTTAGAAAAGTGTATTAGGAAATAATGTCTGTAACTAATTTATTATTTATATTTCAAACTAAACAGTAATATATCGCTAAGTAAGGATTAATAAAATTTAAACGGTAGATATTTTAGGTGAAGAAAAAACATATATTTCAATCAGGGACTCAAAATCAATTATAATTATTAATTAGGAACTTTTTATAGACTTAAATTATGGTGAGAAAATGGGTATGCTAACTATTGTTTTGTGACATCGTATAGTCATCCTAGTTTTACAATTAAAAATTGTAAAAGAAACCAAGCTCCCAATTCTTGTTTTATTCAACAAGTTTTTTAAAACTACTGATAAAATTACTAAAATTGTTATTGAAATTAGGTTTTTGATAAATGGTAATTTGAAAGTAGAAAGTTAATAAAAATGAATTTTTATAATATTTAATTTCTAATGAAAGATTATTATTATTACTCAATACGTAATGGTAATATCATGAGTTGTTGGCGGTAAATATTTTTCATTATAAGTAAGCCAAATATAAATTTGATTATTATTATTTATTTCTATACAAAAATAATCAACTAACCGGTTTACAAGCTGCAGTAGGTATGACTTTCATTAAATCGAAACGACCATAATGACTTATTTCCAAATCCAAAGCATATGAAATTAATGGCAACAAATACTGTTTATTCAATAACTTTAATACAATTTGTTGTTGAGAGCGATCACAGATTTTACTTAAGTAAAGACCAGCCAAATATAAATTAAACATAGTATTATCTAATAAATCACTGGTATGATTAATCTCAGACAACCATTTTGAGATAAATTGTTTATTATTAAATTCTGGACATAGTCTGAAAATCAAAATCATTAATTGTTAAATTATTTTACCCTTTATTTTCTAAAATACAATCATCAAAGTAACACTAATGTAACAATAAAGTATCTTACTTGATAAGTGAGTATGATGTAATTAAAAATGAATCGCTTGATAAAAATGGAAATAATTTATGATTTTTAGCACATACCCTGGATATAGCAACTAAAAATATAAAAATATAAGTTGGACACATTTTCATAAAATGTAAATTATTATCTTACTATCAGAGTTAAATGTTGATAAAATCATAGCCATTTTGTCATCATCAATTAATTTAGTACGATTCCATTGTAAGATACTTGCTACGACAGTCTGGGCAATTATTTTATGGCACCCATTTTTTTTAACAACATTCAAACCTAAAAATAAATAAAATTGTATGTAAAATAAAAATTAAAGAGGAAATTAAAGAACAGTGTATATTACAGAAGTCGATAGTTTTGAGTACAAATTTTGAAGAGCATAAACTTAGAATTCTGGAACAACATAACAATAAAACATCAGATGCACAAGGACATAATATCAAAAGACTATTCAAGCGTTGGAACATGGATGTTGGGTCGAAACCATGTGCAATAAGTTGAATTGATGTTTGAATTACACACAAACATAAATTGTATTTTGTTTCATGTAGTGTATCAGGGATTGTGTCACAAAATTCTCCTAAAAAATTGTTTAAAAATAGAATGTCATCTAGATTATCCACCTGTAATAAATAATAATCAAATTGTAATAAAAATATTATGATAGTACATAGAATAATAAATTCCCAGTATTGACATAGATTTTACCTGTAGCCAAGAATAGATTTCAAATAATAAATCATAATCAGATGCACAGTTGAGTATTTCCACAAACAGTCGGACAAACGAAGTACGGTGATTTGAGGATGTTTGAGACAAAAAAATGAATTTAAATAATCGTTTTGTAACATTCAACCAGCCAGTAATAAACCTAAAACAATAATTTAAAATGTAAGTTTAATAAGTACAAAATTAATTAAAACAATTTATTACTCATGATCATCAAAATGTGTACTGATTTTCATATGAAACAAAATTGCATGCCAATCTTCAATACTTTCATCCATTATTTTTATTAGAATGTCAACCAAAGTGTTGATGTTGTTACTGTTAGTATTTTCTTTATTTTTCAACCCAAAAACTATTAATTCAAATATTTCTTGTATAAATCCAGTTCTACATTTAATTTGAGGATTTAGGATGACTAACCAGTCAATTAGCAATTGGTTTTGATAGTTATTAGACAACATGAATGTGCACAAGGCTCTTAATGCAGTAGTACAGATGATTGGATTTTGGTGACAACAATACTCTTGAAGGAGTAACATTTCAGGAATCTATAATAATGTGAAATTGTTGTTGAAAGTCTCCAACTGTATACGGTCAACTCTCGGTAACTCATAACATTTAATTGATCCCTCTCACTGATTTAATACCTCTCATATAAGAACTGTTGTCTCCTCCACAAGCCTAGGCTTTTGGAGACAATCATTTATCATTTATCATTTGTGTAATTTAATTAAATTTTATATTTTGGTTGTATAATATTCTTTAAATTGTATTTGTATATTTCTTTATTATAATAATTATGTGATCTCACAGTAAAAAAAAAAAAAAATTGATTTGTGCTATCTTGAAATTTTAATAACTTAATATTTTATCCTCTTAGTTACCGAGAATCAACTATATATCTGGATATCACTCTTACCTATACTTCTTTCCACATAAGAACGCACTGGTTCTGCGCACATTTTTTCCTACTTTATGTGGGAGATGAGCGCAGCTGGTCAGGAACCGGTCGCCGCCCGGTGCGTTTTTATTTGGAAAGAAGTATAGTCATGAAAAGTTTAACCTGTAATCATTGAATTTATGCTCTCCGTGTAAAAACTACGTAACAGCACCATGGACATGCATGTAAATTTAAGATTGGTACATTACTGAGAATAGAACAAGAAATAAAATAAAATGAATGATTACATTTGTCATGTCAGAACGGTGTCCTCTGATTTTAGTTTTAATCACATTAACTAGATTGTCCGTCGCCTAAACATAAATTAAATTTGTATTAGATAGGTATTCAAATCCTAATAAACAATGATCATTGAGTTATATTTACAGCAGCTACAGAAATTGTATATCCCGAGTCTATTTTTCGTCTGATTTCAGCCACAGAATCCATCGTAAGATTTTTTTGCCCGTTACAACGAAACAATCTCTACACTACTTGAGTCTAAATATTGTAAAAAAATAGCACAAAATAATATCAATAACTTACAGCTTACAAGTGGCAACAGAGTAAAGATCAATATCGAGTTATAACTTTGCAAATAAAATCTAAAGTACAATACCTAAATAGTAAATACCACGAATTCTTAATAAGCATTCAAGTATTTGTTGTATGCGGACGTTATACAAGATTCAAGTATGATTCAAGTACAGATATTTATATTAGCTGTTATATTATTGTTTAAATAACATCTGTGGATTCAACCACAGAATTAACCATCAACAATGGTATCACGAATTCACAACTGGCCAAAACTACAACTGACACAGAATCATTCTGTGCTAGTGTGCTACTGCCCTCTATAAGGTATTAAGGTAGCACCACAGATTAAATGAAATAGCACCTCATGGAACGATACAACGTAATTGATAACAACGTTATCACATCTCAATATCTTATGCTTTGAAAATAAAGTATAGTTACCTAATTAAATGTAATTTCTAATTTATTATTAAAAGAAATCATTTTTAGAATTCTTTCCAATGTCGTTACTTGTTATGTTTTAGTCGTTGTTACTTTTTAGATACAATTCTCATGATATTATGTTAATTTGTTATTATCTAGGTTTTTTTTTTTTTTTAAACTGAATATAATTACAATGTGTCTTAAGAATTTTTGAAGTACCTGCTTAGGTGCTTTATTAGACGGTTAGATGTTTAGATTGCGTAATATGTTACTCTTGAATGTTTGTTCAAAGTGTGGAACACCAAAAAGCTTATTAAATTTAAATTTGGCTTCAAACAAAAACACATTTTCTGCAGAAGGCAATGCACACAAATCGGAAAAACCAATTTGCAACTACCACCACGATGCATTGGATTCGTTTACTAATAGTCTCGTTATAGAAAATATGATGAAATGGAAATCAGAAAATGTTGTCACTACCAACTATAAACTGTCAAGAGTCAAATCAGATTCTGTATTTGAACTCTGCGATGATCCAGACCATCTGACCACATACCTGCAGCAATGCCTTGATGGGTCTTCTCAAGTCAGTGAAAGTGCATTAAATCAATTCAGATTAACAATGGCAAAACATGGCAAAATTAATGGATTAGTATTAATTGAAAGACTCAATGAAAAGTATGGTAATTGTATTAAGAAATCTGAATTACAAATGAATTTTGCAGAAGCGTATTGGGTGAATGGTAATTTGCATAGTATGTTTAAAATTTTTGAGACATTCTACCCTGTGGAGACCACAAAAGTAAATTATGTATTAGACCCTATTATTCATACTATAGTAAAATCACATGGTGTTGCATCAGTAGTTATGGTTTCAAATTTTGTCACCTCGATAGTTGTCAGATATGGGGATTATCATCCAATGTGCATCCTATGGAAGTATTTATTTTTGAGTGAACTATTTAATGACAACCTAGAAGCAGAAAAATTAATAAGTCAAAATACTAATCTAATAGAAAATATACAATACCTTACACCATCCCTTACAAGAAAAATGTTAAAAACGCATAAAGTTGAATGTGTTCAAAGGATAATGATAATTTTATTAAAACATAAACGTATGGAACCTTATCAATGGATTTTAAGGTCCCTGTTTGAGTATTATTGTGAGTATATTAGGTATATTTGTAGTTTATACATATTTTTATAACAAATAATATTATATTATAAGTATATTTAAAAAATTTAAAATTTAAATTTTTTATTATTTTATATTATAATTATAGGTTGGTGTCTAGTTATATCACAGATTATATGAAAGATTATTTTCATATAATCTGTGGTTATATTTTATTGAATACCTACCTAAATGAGTTTGTTATTTACATGGCTGGAAGTGGTTAAAGCTATTTACAAAAAGTGACCTATATAAGCTATAACTTATTGTTAACAATACAAACCCATGGGAAAATAATATCAATGAAATAATGACTGTGGCTTATTAAATTCCCTTATTTTTTTTTGACAAAATAAAATAAAAATATTTTTATAATATTTATTTATTGTTTATGTACATGTACTTAGCAACAAATAATTTAAATTTAGTCAAATTGTTTAAATAAGAGACTCATTTTCTTAATAATTGACTAAAAGTGGGTACATTTCAAAACAATGATTGATTTCCAGCCCCGTGTCTACTAAAAACAGTATAAAATATAATATTAAATGTATTCTTCTATAATTTAACGTAATAATATATTCATACTGTTTAAAATAAAAATAAAATAAGTATTAAATTCAATAAAACTTGGTTGTTGATAAAAAATGTATTGTTGTAGAAAAAAGGTGATAAAATCTAAGTTCATAACTACAATATAATATGTTTCTTCTAAATATTAATTACTATTTATAGGCCCATTGGTGAAATGTATACTTTTCATTGTTTGTATCCGCTGCAATTTATTTCATCAAAGGCCTTTTCTGTGTTAGTTTGTTAAAATTACTTTAATAATGGTGACTATAAGGTTAATAAATAATAGGAGAGTTAATATGAATGATTACAGTGGCCAATGAGTCATAACTCAAAAATAATTAGGTCATCATAACTTTGACAGGAAGATGTATTATCAAATATCAGACAATGATATCTGTTAGAAATACAAAATCACTATTTAAAGTATGAATTAATGAAATTTAAGTTGATTGATGATTTGATGTTTAATTTTAATACACATATAACGTTCATTCAGACATTGAAATAAAGAAAAGTAGCATATTTATTAATTTTAGTGTAAAGTTTGGTTACCATACTTATTATTTATGATCCTATTTAAAATTTGTAGTTTTTATCATACAAAATAACAACAATTTAATTCAAAAATATTTTATTGTTAAAATCAAATAAATGTTCATAAAAAAAAAAAAAAAACATTAATAATTATTAATTATACATTATGTTTGTACAAGTTTATTTTGATAATATCAAAGTAGTATTATTTGCATGAACAATTTAAAAATGATTATTCAGTCAGTATTGATTTAAAAAATATATATATGTTTTTATTTATATTTTAGACACATTAGGAAATGTTTGCCAATGCAAAGAAATTATGAAACACTCTATTGAACTCAATGTACCATTACCACAAGCACAGCAATCACGTTTAATTCACATGGTGCTCAACAATAAACATCAACAAAAAATCAACAAGGAAGTGACTGCAATTATATTTAAACTTATGTTTTAAATTAGTATCGTATTTTTTAATACAATTATTTTTGTTTTGTTTAAAACCAAATAATAATATATTGTTTTATATTTGAAATTATGCTAGTTATATGTTACATAATATTAATAAAAAACAATATTTTAAATGGTAACACTAACTGTAATACTGTGATTATTTAATTCTTTAGGTTTTCTTTATAATAACAGCGGGTAGTTTAATTACAGAAAAAATACATAAAAACAAGTTAGAAAATATGATAATAATTAATAGTTATAATTATAATGTAATAAAAATAAATCCATCCCATTCAAATATTAAAAATTGACTTATGTATAAGTTCTTAAATATTATTGACCCAAATGAATAATATTATTTGGTCTCTTTCATTGTAAAAATAAATTATTATCAGAAAAAAATACTTTGATTGTAAACAAATATAATAGACTAATATTTAATATTAACAAGACATTGAATAACTTAATATTGATAAGGACAACTTAACAATACTATTAACAAGGTATATCACAAATACATAATTCGGATTTTACACATTATATAAAATAATAGATCTATGGATTCAATTTGCATTATTTTATAAAGTTAAAATATGCTTTTTCCAGAATACAAACAATTATGATTAAACTCTTGTCAAATCAAATAATTCCATCAATAACAAACTTCATAGAAAATGTTAGTAAAACAAAGAAAGTACTCATGTGGATGGAAAAATCAGTAAAACTTTGGCTGTAAATTAAATAAAAAAATTATTATAAGTAGGTAGAAAAATACTAACAGTAATTTTATCAGGTACATACTTGCTCTGGTGTTGTAGTAGATGGGACAAAATTATCATCATCATCAGAATCATCATCACCAGAAGATTCACTGCGATCCTTTAAAGCTATAAATTAGAAACAATTATTGAGATAAAAAGATTTACAATAGGTTAGATTAAAATACAAACATACAGTTTCTAAGATAATTGAGGTTAGTACTGTTTTGTTGTGCTTTATCTCTAGATAATTTATCGAAACAATTTAGGCAGACGCGCAATTGTTTAGTCGACTGATTTGGTAATAAAAACCGTTTACTAGAACATGGACCACACACTACTGTACCACAGCTACGACAATGATGCTGAAACCAACAAAGAAATTAGAATTTAAAATAGGTACAAATTAATATATAAAATTATTTTTCATAGTGCAGTTACTCTTCGATTGAGGACTGTGAACTGAGTCTTTTTACAATGCATGCAAACATTAGCTTCAGAATCCGGAACCCATACCGCTGCATGGACTTCAACAGCTTTTTTACCACTCTTTCTTAACAAATCTTCAATACATTTATTAATGTGTGCCATCCATTCTTGTTTTTCTGTTGAAGTGGCTGCATATACAGCAAATGACTTGGACGCCGTTCGAATTAACCAACCATTTCTTAACTCTTAACATTAGGATACATATAATGATACTTTTATTAATATGCGAATGATTAATGATCGTTGGTTAGGAAGCACTTAGTAATTGTAATCATAACTTACGCCCTTCATCTTGTAAAGATTCCAATTTTACTTCTTCTAATGGTATAACATGCTGTTTGTTATACTAGAACAAATATATAAACTTTAGTAAATAGTTAGAATGCTGTTTACAATATTTACTTTTTTTTTGTTAATAAGTATATTTCCATATACTAGAATGTCGTTGAACAGAAAGAATTGTCTGGGTTTTGGTTTTTTTCGACAAATTTTTGTCAGTACACCTTCACCAACTAAAACACGCCCGGGAACAGCTAAAGGCTGCAATAATTAATGAAGAAATATATTAGTGAAATATAATACTATAGCCAAGTATGGGTAACGTTATTCACAAAATATCTTTTTTTCAACAAAAGCTCAGTAGGAAGTAGGAATTTCACTTACTTGTCCTGAGCTACCAAAACAACTTTCGACCATAGTAATGCGACGGGCATTTGCCTCACTATTTACTAAAAATTTACATACAAATGTTAGTTAATTCCACGATAAAAGATAAAATAAAATATTACTCACCTAATCGGTCCACCATTGTTTGAACACTGTTGCAATCCCCCGTGAGATGGGCCAAAATAGCCAATAATATGATAACAGATAATTAGTAATAAAAAACAAATTAATACTATTCAAGGCCTACAACGGTATAACTATAAAAGGAAGTAATTTTAACAAAAAAAAAAATGTAATACTTCTCAACAGTCCTAACCAGTTAACGATTTTGAAAACAATAAGGTCCGTGTCATAACTCACAATCAACATCACAATATTTATCAAATTCTTATCATTTTGACGTCATTGTCGTTTCACTATTTTGTATTCACACATCGCACACAATAATAACATAACATTATTATCGTATGCTTTTGCTGTTTACACAATCACCGTGTTACAACTTTCAAGTTGTACACTGCTTGTTTAATATTATTGCGAAATATATTAATTATTATTTAATATATTAATAATTAAATAATTAAAAAAAACATTTTTACATAGTTAGTATATTCGATATTTATTTATCATTATTGCATAGGTACCTATTACTATATTAGGTATAATATTATACTTTTTATAAAAATAATAATAATAACTTATAAGATTAAAGTAAATATTGACAAGTTGTTTCCTGTCAAGAGAATATATTTCAGATTGTTTACCAGCTCATAATATAGGTACTTACATAGTACCTAATAGTGATTATGATTTACGTACCAACATTCAACATTCAACACGAGTGACGAGTCGTATTATTATCAGAGAAAATCACAATAATCGCCTAATAAAATGTTAGGTATCGGAAGGTCCTCATACGGTCAGTATACATATTAATATTTTCCAATTACTAGATAAAATACCTACATAATCCATCTAAGGATTTACGGTTTTTTTCGCGAAATCCAGAAAAATCGATATGTACGAACGTACGATGTACAATAGCCAATAATTTTATTATTGACCTAGTCGTCCGTCGTCGATTACAACTCGTGATGATGGCGTGCTGCTATAGCCAAACAGGCGGGGCTGCGGATTTAGGGGGAGCGGGCAAGATTCAATTATAACAGGCCCCCAACAAAATAATTACCCTTTTCGGAAAGATTGTAAATCTTATAATATGGGCCGTGGGACCCCCACAACCCCAAATCCGGCCCTGCAAACAGGTACAAAAACGTTTTCACTTTTTACGTAGGTACCTACCTACTGCGGTTATTAGTGAGTAGGTATCACGTTTTAATATTTAATACCTATTATGTGTTGATGGCCTATACTTATAACCCATAGGTATCGGCCAGGACCATGGTTCAAATACTAAATAGTAAATACTAATAAATACCTAGGACCCGAGTTTTTATGCAACAAACATAAAAAAATAAGCAAAATAAACTTTGTTGCTGGATAAAAAACACTAAACATCTTAAAAATGATTACAACACGTACCTATTACAAAAATGACAATTAAAATTACCAACAAGCTATTAGGTAGGTAGGTACCTTAAAATCAGGCGTGAATCCAAGGGGGGCAAGGGGTCAT
>WHPZ01579894.1:0-33038 GCA_016617965.1 Macrosiphum rosae | reverse complement strand
TATAAGTATGTTTATTATTAATAATAAATAATTTTTTTACATTAGTCGATCCTAAAAGAAAAAATATACCCTCAGTAGATCTTTATCAAAATAAGTTTGACCACCCCTGGTCTACTATATATTTAACAATTTCTATAAATATATTCGTATTTGTTATTTTTCAACAGGCTATGAAATATTATAACTTATAATAGTAGGTATACCTACCTAATAAAATATATTGTTGTTCTGTTTAAAAATACTGCAATTTCGGGGGGGGCTGCAGCCCACTGTGCCCACCCCTATATACGCCACTACGCGGTATATGATATTACGGTCTAAGATTGAGATACACCTATTTAATAGCAATGTATTTTATATTTTATATTTTTCCATGGCCCAGTCGGGGTTTACAGCCGGTCTATAAACAAAAGTTGAACAATTGTAATTGCAATTGAAAGATTTTAATCAGAAACCTAACTTAATCTTAGCACCGCCTCACCACCAAACACCTGCGGAATCATACGATAGTTCAGTTTTTAAGTGAGCATTTTTAATTTATGCTATAATATATAGGTAAACATTTTACAAAAAAAAAATTAAACTATCGTAAAAAATACAAATACAAATAATACATATACTTACCATCAAGTTTCATAACAGGTAGTTCATTCTAATTTTTAAACTTTTGTACGTTCTCTTGAGCGTAAATGTTACGCACTTGTAGGACGAAGACAACAAATGGCCGTGTAGTGTCCTCTTATTGTGGATAAAGTAATTTATACCTATATAACCTATTAAAGTGGAACCTTGCTTTAAATTTTCAATCCTTAGCTATAAGAGTTGAACATTTTACACATTTTTTATTACAAAATAATTATTAAATTTTGTCAAAAATCGAACATGAAGTGCTTTTAAAAAAAAAATTGTAACAATGTGTTTTTAATGTTTTTAAACTGCTATTGTAACAACTAACAATATTACCCATTTTACATAGTATTATAATATTATATACTTATATTATTTAATATTTTTTTATTATTATTATTATTATTCTATCTAGATATTATTATTCGAATTATTATCCTAGATATTTTTACTATTATATTAAGATATTATTAAATGTATTATTATCCTAAATATTATTATTATTATTTTATGATCCTCTTATTTGTTTTTGTGATTTTATTACTGTCATTTCAGTCTACTAAATAGATTTAAGTTTACTTATATAATAACTATTAATTTGTTATTGGGTTCATCCCGTTTAATTTAAAATAAATAAATAAAAAAAATATATCATTAGCCTTGTAATGTTCATGCTTTTTAGATCAACAAATATAATGTTATTGACTAAATTTTATAATTTTTAAAAATTGTCCGAGTATACATTGAATTTGTATAGCCCCTCCAAAAATGAATGATTTCACTACTATAATTTAAAAGCATCATTTTATTTATTATAAGATTAACGCCAACTGGTTTGTACAGTATATACATATTTAAAGTAGAACAAACTATTTAGTACAAACTAATTGTATGAGACAAACAAAATAAGAGTATCAAGTATAGATCTGAGCTACAGCCCCCCCCCCCAAATTTCAAACACTATTTAAGCCTATGGGTAGCATACTACACGAGTAAACAAATTGGTTATTGGTCCCAAAAAGTTCTTGATGTTGTATGTAAAAAATAAAATAAAATTGATGTATAACACTATCCTACTTTTATAAATGACAGTTAATATTTTTTTAATAAGATATAAAAAGTAAAAATAATATTTAATATTATTGTTATTAAAGTGATGAGGGGGGTCTACTATCTTTACATGGATAATATAACATTAATATTTTTCATCTTCTAATAACAAACGTCATCAAGCAGTTTAAAACTATAAAACTATAAAATAACTATAACAAATTGCAGTATCCATCATAGAATCCCATTCATAATGCCATAGTTTATTGTTAAATGGCATATTTAATTTTCAATATATTAAATTTATTAAATTGAATACTTTTACAATCATTACATTTTACAACCATTAAAAAAAATTTCATTTATTTAAGAAATTCAAGTTTTTTTTTTTTTTTTAAATAAATTAAAACAATTCAATAAGTAATAAAAATAAAACTTTAATAACAATTAAATCAAAAATTATGATGTCATTAATAATTAATTAGTTCTTTGATAGCTTGTAAGCATTTCCATTTGTTTGGTAAGTAAAAGTTTTCAAAAACATGAGGAAATGGAGTATCATAGCCTGTTACACGTCGTATTGGAGACTCTAAATGGAGAAAACAATCCTCCTGAAAAAACAATGGTTTTAAAATAATAAAGTTAAAATAATAAATAATTAATTACTTGTATTGAAGCAGATATTTCAGCCCCAAAACCTCCAGTTAAGGGAGCTTCGTGGGACACTATAGCACGGCCAGTTTTTTTCACAGACTAAATAAATTACAGTAGATTGAATATTAATAAATATAAAAATGAATAATATATGTTTATGTAACATTTTTTTTTACTACTAACTTTTGTCACTGTTTGTTTATCCCAAGGCAGTATGGTCACCAGATCAATTACTTCACAAGAAATTCCAAAATCCTTGTTAGCTATTTCTGCGACTTCAAGCAAGACATGAACTTGAGTACCCCAACCAATTAATGTGATGTCTTTACCCTCGATCAATACATCAGCTTTTCCTAATGGTAGTTCATAGTCATCATCAGGCACATCGTCTACTGCTAACCTATACATAATTTTGGGCTCAAAAAATATGCATGGATTTGGATCTCGCACACAAGATAGAAGTAATCCTTTTGCTGTCTGCGCACTGCGAGGCATAACAATCTGTAATAATTGTTATATAAAGAACTTCTAAATTATTTTAAAGGCTGGTAAACATAAATTATAAAAATTTGATATAAATTGTAATTGAATTCAGTGTATAGAAGGGATACCAAGACATTGAATGCATCTAAACCTTATGAACACTATGTACAATAATTAATTAAATTTAACACTATTATAATAATTTATTACCTTTATATAGAACCAGATACATAAATTACAGTTTCATAAATATTATTTTTTATTAATATGGTTTGTGTACTTATTCATAATGCTTAGTTAATGCCTTCGATCATAATTCATGTTTATTACGTAAAGAGTAAAAACATATTAAAGATAATAGTCAATCATTTTTATTACTATAGTAAGAATATATTAGATTCTGAGCGGAGCTTTTACAATGGTGTTTATTTTTTATATCCTGTGTATAAAATTTCTACCAGAAGGAGTGTTTCGATTTCAACATATAGAACCTTATCTTTTAGCAAATTGGATCAAGATGGTACTTTAGAGAGGTCGTTTTTCGATTTTCTCAATAGTTATATAATGCCACCGGAAAAATCACCGAAAAACCGCTAAAAATAGGAATTTAATTTATAACTCTTTGTTTATCACCATGGAAACGAAGAAAAAATAATAATATTATAATATTAATTCAACTTACATGATATAATAAAATATAATAACAATATAAAATATCCAGACTGACAAACCGTCTCCGCTCAGAATCGTTTTTCTTATACAATGATATTATATCATTGAATTCAAGTTTAATACAATCCATTATACAATGATCCACAAGTAACCTACTAAACAGCAGAGAGACATCCACTTTTTAAGAATTGAAAATAAATAATAATAAAATGTTGAGGTGTTTGCCAAACATTTAATAGACACAAATTAAAAATAATAATTACTTTGAGTCCTGGTGAATGAGCATAAAAACTTTCAGGACTTTGTGAATGATAAAGTGCACCATGACCAACAGCAGAGCACGGAGTTCGTACAGTCAATTTACCACAGTCAAATAAATTACCAGAACGGTACCGATATTTTGCTGCTTCGTTCACCAACTAAAAATAAATGATGTATAACAATTTATCAGTATCGTTATTAAGCAACATTATTGAAGTACTTGGTCTAATGCAGGAAACATGTAATCTGCAAATTGAATTTCTGCAATTGCCGTGGTACCGGCTACAGCAAGGCCAATTCCAAAACCAACAATACCTTGTTCACAGAGTGGAGTATTAAAAACACGGTCTTCACCATATCGTTCACGCAGGCCACTAGTACATCTAAATACACCACCAAATCCTACGTCTTCACCAAACACAACTAGAATATCAATACACGTAAAATTATATATTATGCAAATGGCAAATTTTCATTATAATATAAAATATAAATTTAATAATATACTGAACCGTATTATTATCGATAACCAAAACGTATCAACATAATCAAGATTTTCAAGAAGAAAAATTTGATACGTAGCGACAGGGAATAGTTACATACCAACTCGTATCGAAGTCTGAGTCCGATACATTGCTTGTTTATTACATGTGTAACTTCTTGAATGCTCTAAATTGACCCAATACTTATCGATACACTACAATTTATTCCGTGAAAATGTTGTATGTGTTCATCGTTGTGTATTAAAATTCAGCTGATTTGGACGGTAACTTTGCTGTCCGTTGGGCAGAGAAAGATCATTTTAAAGTACTATTGTAGGCATTAAAAATTAAATTTTCGGTGCAGACATGCCAAAAAATTAGTTTGTTTATTCTGAACAATAAAATTATTATTATGTACCTACCTTAGATGAACGGTAGCAAATAATTAATGAGAGTAGATTATGTACAGATATAACTCTTTATCTTTTAACCCATTGACTTTTCTTAATTTTATACATAGATACCTAACATAATATTCCATTTATTATACAACAAAGTCAGAATCAAACATTTTTCAGGACCAATCATTTGTAATAGAAATATTAATTGCGTGTGGTAAAATGTTAAAACAACAGCCAAAGTAAATAGATAATCTCAATAAAATATCTAATGAAAATGTATGTTAATTTTACAAACCGGATAATTAATAGTGTTGTATAATTTACTGTACTAGAATATATTAGTATGTTTTATTCATGTGGAGGTTTGTTCATCAGCCAGAATTAATGAACTATAGTCAATTTATCAGTAATTTTTATTTTCATTATACTGAAAATTAGAACATTGAGATATTGGATTCTTAAAAAAAAACAATTGATAAATAAATTGTTTAATAAATGAAAATGAAAAAAAATCATCCAGTTATGATAGACAATACATCTATTACAGTTAAAAAACCAAGTTGTAATATTTTTTTATGAAATATCTATGCAAATGAAAAAATATTAAGAATAAAGAAAGAGGTACCTAAAGATTAATAATTTGCACTATAATAAATTACCACTGTTCGGATCTTTGCTCAGTACCAAATCCATAGCACTATTGATTGCCTGATACATATTTTTCTTACTAGTTTTACCTAAAATGTGTTAAACAATAAATATTGAAATAAAACCAATAGAAATAATAATTTTATGGATATAATATGATAATCTCACCGAGTTCATTGGAAATCCGTTCAGGGTGATATACAAAATGAGACGAACGCCGTTTGAAACAGCCACATAATATGTTTTTGGTCGCATTGCAGACCAAAGAATATTTATTAATAGCGGTATGCATAGTGTCTTATGCAATCTGTAAAAGGAACTGAATAATATGATGTAGGTAATATATATTTTCACCGTTGTCGGCCAGAAACACTGTCCACAATTAATTTGATTTGACTATAAAGTACGAGCAAAACGAAAAAAAAAAATCTTATAACTCATACAGGTAGCAACGAGCCGACAGCCGTCGATGCACCTTCGGCTCACCTGTGGCAGATATGACTGGCAATTGACGGCTATAAAGTTATAATCAACATTAAAATACGAACGTCAGATACTCGATCAGTGAGTCACACGATCACACACGTGAGTCGTGACGTATGTGTCGATGGCGTCGATTGTAGACACGACATAGTGTTAAATAGGTACCAAATATTTTTATATTTTTTATTGCAACAACCAAGTAATAATAACGGATCAAGTGCCCGTCAGGTCGGGTTCGAGAGTCGAGCACCGGACGGACAGGCTGTATCATCACCGTCCACGGATAAAAATATAGTTTTTAATCTGTGGTTGTACCTACCTTGGGTGTACATTATAAAATAAAAATTAAAATACGGTATTGAATACACTCAAGTATCGAATGCTCGGTACCATTCGTTTTACTATGCTCGATACTGCAGTAGTGCAGCCAGCAACTGAGCAATGTGCATACTGCAAATTTCAATACGTCAATACTATAAACAATGGTAGTAAGCATTTAAAATTTGTATTTTTATGTAGGTACTTAGATAACTTTTATTATTATTATAATATAAATGTTACCGACAAGTGGCTAGTTGTAGTTAGTAATTACTTAGTAAGGCTTACTAAAAAAGTATTGTAAGTACAAGTAAAGTATAGTTTTTTTTGTTATAGTTAATAGTTTAGAACTAGTTGCTACAGGGGTTAAAGTGGGAAAAAAAACACAGAGGGAACTTATGTCTCCATATTATAGTTTTAAGGGTTCCATATTATATAATTTTATGTAAAATGTCTAATGTATAAAATCCTTAATTTGTTAAAGGGGGACTGAGTCCTCCTTGGCTCCTTTGCCCCCCCCCCCCCCNCACTTTAACCCCTGAATGGCTAGTGCCTTGAACCCATATATTTATAGTATTTAGTATATCAAGTAGGATAGACCCTAGACCCCATTCTATAAACAAGTATACTACGACCGTCTACAACAGAAAAATGGTCCCTACTCTCTACTGCCTCCTTATGACTCTATTGTTCATGGAATAAAAATTAATTTCAAACTGGACTCGCTTATCAGTTATCTGTTTCAATGTTATCACTCAATTATTTGGTTATCTTTTATCTTAGCTTCGCCGGCACGTGTGTGGGCTTCATAAGTCAGTTATAAAGAAATCCGTATGCATATTGCATACTGTAAACTGCTATAGACCATCAACTATCAGGCTGGGCATAGACTTCAACGTCAAATTCAGAAACGTTTAAACTAGAAGTCTTGTCCCCGAAAACGAGATCGGCTTGATACACTTGTAGTTGTAGAGAGCAGCAGACTTTGTCAAGGCGTTCGTCTACAGGTTTGAAGTGGAAAACTCGCTGGCGTTACTAGGACTGAACGATCGAATCTTTTGAAGTATGTGCCTTTAATATAATATTATATACTACGATGGCACTAGTCATTAACTCGGGGGTGCTCTCGTTAATATTTTTTTGACTCCCAACTAATATATTAAATAATTTTGTATCAAAATTGTCTTCTTTAGCTTGAGTGTTCACTATAACAAATTAATGTCTCATTGTAAATATCTTTGTACTGATTTTCATACTCACCACTCCATTTATCTATTGTTATTTTAGAAAAGATCATCAAATGTATAATATTTTAATTTATGATTTTAAAAATGAGTATCAGGGTTTGTAAATTACACACTTAGTATCACTTAAACTTAAACATTGTACCTAACGAAAATTATAGCCCTTAAACAATAACCCTTAAGTGGTACGGTGAACAAAAATTACTCTAATGGTATGGTGCGGTCTCCTAGACCACGTAGTATATTAGGATCATATTTTTCTATTATTTATAGAAATAATATGTTTACAGTGTCAACTTTTATTTGACTATAATTTTTTAGACATTTTAAGTAAACCAAAATAAAAACTGCAGCGGTCTATGGGACCAGATCATACAACTTATGGGTTAAATGAGATACCTATTGACAGATCTTGTTAAGATTAACAAAATGTTTTTCTTTTATCTTCGAAATAATTTTTAATGTTATTAATGAAAATAAGTTTGGTATTGATATATATATTTCTATAATAAAAAAAAAAATATATCTATAAATGTATGTTGTCTTTGAAAATTTTAATATTAGTTATTTTTTGATTTAGATGATTGGCGTATAAACATTAAAAGGAGACAATTTGTCATGTGTAACTAAAAGATTAGCTGGAAAAGAAGGAAGAATAAAGTTTACCACTGTCAACGTTACGAAAACCAGAATAGTATTGGTAGATTCATAAGTTATAGATTGGGATCATTTTAGTTTCTATGAGAGCTATTGTCTATTTGTAATCTTCTTTTTGGATCTCCACCTTCTAAAGTTAATTATTAAAATTATAAAATTAGGACAAATGTCTTAAGAATAAAGTTTAATAAAATTGTATATTTTAAAATAACAAAAGTTGTTTTGTATAATTTATTTTTTAATAAAGTTCAGTTTAATTACATGCAAGCTGTTTTTGACACCAGTTACATCGTGCCATCTGCCAAATCTATGTTCATTGCCGATGGCTACAATCAATCGACTACCATCATTTGTGAATACAAGTCCATTTATAAAACCTTTAACAGGAACATTGAATAATGGTAGTAATGACTTATAATTGTTTGTGCACCTCCAAAACTTAATAGTTCCGTTGTTGCTTCCTGACACTATTAGGTCTGAATTTGCTAAAGCTCCAACTGCAGATACCCAATTGGGTTGGTCGTTAGTATTGTTAATTCCGTGTGAATTTTCGACACTACACAATGGCTTTTTCTTCAGTGTTCCCCAAATACTGACAACCCCATTATCGCTGCCTGTAACAAAATGGGCACTGTCAATTTTTTGAATAGTATCTATTGAACCACCTGTTCCGTTGAATATCAACTGTGTGTCATCCTGTATCTTCCACACTCTAACTATATTCTCGAAACCTCCGGCTGTTACAACACGATCCTTTTGTAACATGTCCATGCAGGTGACTTCAGTCTGATGGCCAAAAAGCGTTTCAACGTAGCACATGTCAACAAGATTCCAAACCTTGACACTTTTATCTTTTGAGCAACTGAACAGTTGATTTGATTCGTTGCAAATTGTCAAGCCGGTAACACCATCTTTGTGCCCTATCAACGACCCTATATAGTCCAACGTGATTGGATTTCTGACCACAATACGACCAGAATTGTCTCCAGATACTAAATAGTTGTCTGAAACGGCAAGAGATAAGACTGGATAGTGGTGGTGAGTCGGATTGTGTTGTGGTCTTTTTCGATTGTAGCTCAAAGACTTGTGTACTTTACAGGTTTCTAAGTCCCATTGTATTATGGAAGAATCTTTTGAACAGGAATACGCATACTTGTCATCGGGTGATATAACCGTGCACGTAATAGCCTTGGCGTGGTTTCTGTTTCGCAACTCAACAATGTCTGTTGGAAACGATAAACCGTCGGCCAATTTTGTTTTCAATTGCCCCTTTTGATCTAGGGCATCGTCTTTTAAACGTTTCAGAACATTTTTGTTTACTTGTTCATCGTCTTCCTCATCCTCTAAACGTCGGCGCTCCTCTTCCTCAATCTCGCTCAAATACTTCTTGGCGAGTTGAACTTTTTTCTCACCCGCCGTGATAAACTTTTCGCTCTCCGATTCGGACGAATACGGTTGTCGGTCATCGTGGTCGGACTCGCTGGAATCGGAAGAGATCTCGTCGTCGGCCAGGTTTTGTGTCTTTTTCTTCTTGACGTGATTGTTGATGACGCGTACCGGTGGTTGTTTTCGTTTCGAAACATTTTTCCTTATGAAAAACGACATTACAGTACAATATAAACGCGAATCAAATGTTTTTCAACAAACGAACTGAGCGCCCCGATACGGCATACACACAACGCATGCGACTCGAATTTAAACCATTGTACGAGTGATAAGTTCAAAGTATGGTGATAAAAAATTAAGGTTATGTCATGGAACAGAAATCCAACGAAAAATGGCTCTATACCGAGTCGTGCTGGGAGGCGTCAACAAACACGAATAAATTTATCAGGCTCTCAACTTCAAGCCCGGATCCCCGATCGCGAAGTCCAAACCTCTCGAGCTGAGTTAACTCTTGTTCAGAGGTCGCACGCGCTTCGTTGTATGATACGTATTTCGTATAGTTCATGTGAGACAAATAAACACCTCGAAAATCGTAGTTCGGTAGCCAAGTACTTAACAAGTTAATTGTCGATCGTACCTACCTAATTTTTATGCTCCATACCGTTTTCGCGTAAGTAAACGACGTACAAATAATTTATTTAATCGTGTTCACGGACGACCGTTTGACTGCTGTACGTCTAAACTTCGACTGATAGTAATCTACAATTTCAGTCGTCGTACCCAAGGCTCGTCGCAGACAACCAGAATTAATTTCTGTCGAAAATATGAGCTCCAACATGGGCGTCAATAATTACATGAATATGTTTGTACAACCTCAGAACGGCGATAGCTCATTGAATAAACGCGAATCGTCAGGTAACTTCACGAATAAAATATCTAGTGTGAAGGCAGTTACATTTTGGAAATTATCTATGTGATTTTCAGGTTCTGATGCTAATGACCGCAAGCGGAAGAAGAAGTCGAGATGGGGCGGAAGTGACTTGGAGAAGACATTTATACCAGGCATGCCCACAGTACTGCCTCATAACCTCACTAAAGAACAAGAGGAAGCTTATATTTGTAAGTCAATATCTTTATTAATAATATTAATTATAAATGTCTGATATTTAATTTAACATGTGCATGAAATAAAATAATAATATCTAAAAAAAAAAAAAAATGGAAAGATAATAATGTTTTTAGTTGATTATGTTTTTTATTCTAAAACATTAAGTCGCGGTGAATGAATTTAAATAAACCAGTATTGTCCAAGTATGTATGGGCAAACAAGCAATATTATGTAACTCATTGGAAAGTTCATTTTTATATTGTATTTTTGTAATATGAGGATTATTTTTTGTTTTTAGTGAAATATTTAGCTGAGAAATATCTACCAAACTGTTACAATGATTTAAACATGTGGCATTATTGTTGTTATTTGCCTTGTCTTATATAATACATTAATACTTTATAAGCTGTAGTAGAGCTATATACTTATTGGATGTAAACCAACTAGTTCACGTGTATTAAACTTCAATTTAAAGTTTGATATTAATTTACAACCATATTAGTTATAAATATTTATTTTAATAAGGCTAATATGTTCAGTTATTTATTCTTTTTTAAGATTTTGAGAAATAAAATATCATGAGTAGCATGCTCAATCTATGTACATACAATAAATATGTACTTTAAACTATGGAATAGAATTCATTTTTTTCTTTACAGCGCGCTGACTACTATCTGCCTAACCCGATGTACAAGAATATGAAAGGATTTGTATTTTTTTGGGTTTAGGTAATAATATAACTAGAACATATTCAAAGTTTTGAATTTGTTATTACTTAGTTTTTATTTGGGCATGGTAGTTTATAAAAACTTGCATGTTCCAAAACCAAAACATAATTTAAACTTTATGCTGAAATCTATTCTGTAAGAATTAATATCCCTTATTCATTACATTTAATGTATTTACAATTTTAATATTATTTGTCTAAATTAAATATTAATTGTCACTGTGTGTAGCAATAAGAAATACCTAATGATATTTTATATATTTTATGCTCTTATAAACTTTTTACATTTACCATAGTTCACTTATTGTGTAGCTTCTGGATTTTTCGTAATATTTGATGTATTCATTTTTATTATAATATGATTAATATGCTTACATCTATTCCATCTAAATTCTAAAGTCATATTTTTTAACTTTTTATTTTGGTTAATTTATAAATGTTCTTGTCACAATATAAATTAAAACCATTTGCAACCACGCATGAGAACTTAGAAAAACTATGGATGTACATTTAAAATTTAATTAATATATAAATCTTAAAAATTAATTAAAATAATTTTTATAAGTAATACTGTATCATTTAACAATAAAAAATAAAAATATAGATTAAAACATGGCGCTGAATAAATACGAATGATTTAAAGTATTTTATTCATCAGTAATTTAAATATTTATTATAAAATATTTTGTGTGAGCTATGTTAATCTTTATGTACTAATTTCCGGGCGTTTTTGCCCTATTCTAACCCGTTTACATTTTAGTACAACTACAAATAGAAGAAATTGGACGCAAGCTGAGGACAGGAGAGCTGGGCATTCCATCTAATCCTGAAGAAAGGTTTGACTGATTTGGAAATCCATCAACTATTATTTAGCACTACTACTTTCAATACATTATACGGTTTGGTCTAATCATAATATTGACATTTATAATACTATTTGTTTTGTTTTCAGTAGAGAATACACAAAGAATTCCCAAAGGCCGTATTTTAAGATTAGGGTCAATAATTAACCACGGAAAGTTCCACTACTTTGTTTTTATATTTAAAACAAAAAATCTTTAATATTGTACATTTTTTAATATTTGCCATTAAATTTAATATGGTACTTCACAGTTTTACTCTTAAATTTATTATTTTAAATAATGAAAAATTAATTTTTAAATGTTTTGTGGAACCTTCCTTTAATCTTGAATTAATTAAATTAATATTAAGATTTCATTAATTTTGTTAGGTGATAATTTAATTTTTCCTAAACAGGCATATGTTTAATTTTAAGATTAATCACAATTTTCATTAATATTTTTTATTTAGCATTTATATTTTAATTTTTGAAATTAAACCATGTTCTTCCAGTGGATGCTAAAAATTTTCATATCTTAATATGGTGAACATTCAATTTATAATTTTATATATTATGTAATGTCCACGTGACCTTAAACATTTTTATTAAGACTAAATTTATGGCTAAATTACTAGATACCAAGAAAGAATCACCAATATTGTTTCAGATCACCTTCACCAGAACCCATTTATAGCAGTGACGGTAAGCGAATGAATACTAGAGAATATCGAACTCGTAAAAAGTTGGAAGAAGAACGCCATAGGCTTATTCAACGCATGGCAATTATAAATCCTACATTTAAACCTCCTGCTGATTATAAGTAAATAGGAATACTAAATACAAATAAATGTTGTAAAAACTAATAAATATAAATTCAAAATTCCAGACCTCCAGTTATTCGTGTTAGTGATAAAGTAATGATACCTCAAGATGAACATCCAGACATCAATTTTGTAGGTCTTTTAATTGGACCACGTGGAAATACATTGAAATGTTCGTTAAAATTAATTAATTATTTTATTATCTAACTGTCATGTTATTACTTACGCATTGTATTGTAGCAATGGAAAAGGAAACTGGTGCAAAAATTATTATCCGTGGTAAAGGTTCAGTCAAAGAAGGAAAAGTTGCTCGTAAAGATGGACAACCACTACCAGGAGAAGATGAACCATTACATGCTTATGTAACAGGAAACAACCCTGAATATGTTCAAAAAGCTGTGAACAAAGTATTTTTCATAAACTTGTTATTATTTAACTAAATATTTATATTTCTTATGATTTATAGATTAAAGAAATTATAAAACAAGGTGTAGAAGTTCCAGAAGGTCAAAATGATTTGCGGCGCATGCAACTTAGGGAACTTGCTTTATTGAATGGTACTCTGAGAGAAAATGATGGACCAAGGTGTTCTAATTGTGGTGCTGCTGATCATAAATCTTGGATGGTGAGTATAATAGGTTACGATAATTCTACAGAACTTGATCGCACTATAAGATTATGGATTACTGCTTAAGCACAATACAGACAATAACTACTTTTAAATTAAATATTATAACCAAAGACCGGATTTATATTCTTTTAAAAATTTAAAAATTATGCAAAAATAATCAATAAACATCATTATTTGCCTGAAAATGCATTTCAAATTTTTTTTTTCAACATTAGTTTTATTGTGAGGTATTAATTAGGTATTAAAAGTTACGTATTCTAATGGAATACTATTGCACTTTAGTAAGTTGGAAATAATAAAATAAAAAATTGTAAATGTTCAAAAAATTATTTTCTTTGTACTTACCGTAATAATAAAATTAAAAATAAATACAAATTTTTTCTAACAATTTAAGAAATATTCCATAATATGCTAAATGGGATTAAATATTCTCAAATGTGCAAAAAAACTTTTTTGTACGCATTCAGAATTGAACGAATCGTCCACAATTTTCACTCTCATAAGACTGCATAGACCCAGTAACGATATGTAAAAACATATAAATCCGGTCTTTAATTATAACAATGAACCTATTTATAGATAATACCCTATTATATAGAATTTGTTTTAATTCTTAGCTAAGTTGAATTAAATTAAACAAAATACTAGTCAAATATTATAATTATTATTATTAGGTATAAATATCTACACAAACCCACAATACCTACACAAACTTACAATTTCTTCCAATATTATAATCTATTCATAATTTAAGTTTGGATACAGTGGCGTATGCTGTGTATGCACAGCATACACTTCACAAAATGAAAAAATATTTTTTATATATTAATATTGCTATATTTTTATAAAAATGTTTTAAATTTCATTGTACTAATTTAGTCCTTTGTACCTAATATAATATTTTGTGGATTCTCTTCCAAGTTCATTAATCATTATTCATTAGAATTGATTAATCCGTAACACCAAGGCCAACGTGCATTAACTTTTAAAAAGTGATTTACTTTTTATTTATTAAATATAATACTTTGTATGTTTAAAGTAAAATTTTAAAAACAGTATAGGGGGTGTGGGGGGCATAGCTCCCCACGATTCCATTAACTTACTATTTCAACACATACGCTTAGCTGAAACCCACGCTACGCCACTGTTTGGATGACAAAATATGTCTGTAAAACTTAAAAATAATAATATGTTTTTACTATTTGCATACTTGGACCTAATTTTTCTGCACACAATTATTGATATAAATTATAATAAATTCTATATATTATATTATTATTAAATGGTTAGTAGATTTCTGTCATTATAATGCAAATAATATTAAAAGAACTTAAAAAAAAATTATTATTATAATGTTTTCTATTTTATTTATTTTTTTAGTGTCAAGATAAACCTAACGTTACAAACAGTATATTATGTACTCAGTGTGGAGGGGCTGGGCATATTGCAAAAGATTGTAGAATGAAAAACACTGGCGGTGCTAGTTTCCCAATTAGTCAGGATAAGAATAAAATTGATGAAGAATATATGTCTCTGATGGCTGAACTTGGTGAAGGTCCACCACCACCAAAACATGATGATAATTCCATGCGTCCTTCTATTGGGAACAGTAATGGAGGTTTATTTAATAAGCCTCAGCCATTAAAACCACTTATGTCAATACCACCACCTCATTCAATACCAAATTCATTACCTCCACCACCATGGTCAAATCAACCGATGAATGGAGCACCCATGCCTCCTCCTGGAATAAATGTTCCACCTCCCTGGCAAATGCCGCCGCCATCAAATCAACAGTATTCTAACATTCCACCACCACCACCGGTATCAAATCAAAATTTTCAACAACAGATGCCATGGGCCATGCCACCACCTCCACCACCTCCCAACCAACCAACATCTATGCCACCTCCGTGGCAACAAGGTCCACCACCTGCACCTCCTGCTCCTACAACTGTATCTGGTATGTGGCCTCCACCTACTCAACCATGGCCAAGCCAGCAGCAACACCAAGCAAAAGCTCCACCATCGATGAATCCTCCAACTATGATGATGCCTCCCCCTGATTTGCAAACACTATTAGCAGTACCGCCTCCGCCGCCACCACCTCCTCCTTCAAATTAAATAACAACAAGAATTATGACAAAATTAAATGAATTAAATAGATTTCTCTTTTTGCTTGTAGTCAAAAAACATTTTAATACAAGTATTCTCAAAAACACTTTTGTAAAATAATTTTTATATTTTATTTTTACATTTATTTATGAATAAATATAAATACTTGCATGACCAATTTTGGGACTTTGGGAATTTTAAGTTAACGGTTTTTCTCTTATGTATAATATATATTTGAAACTAAATAAAAAATATTAAGAGTGTAAATATTATATCTTTATTTTACCATTATATTACTATCATTTTCATTATTAATATTACATAAAATAATATAGTTTACTGATTAATAATCATCAACTTAATCAACTCCATTAAAAACTTTGTACTCACATTTTATGAATTATTTTTTAATTTTGGTCTTGTACATTTTTGTAAATGGTTCAAAATAATTAAAAATATAGTTTTTTTTAAATACATCTCAGGCTCTTAGGGTTGGTAAAATAAGCATATAAAACTATAAAATTTTAACCAAAACATAATAAGTATTATAGTATACATTGTTAAGAAATTGATAAGTATAACAATTTAACAAATCACATCAACTTTGTGAATTATACCTGATCATTTATTGTTGTCCAGTGCAGTATATATTACGTATAATATAATATTGCTATCTTCAATTAGGTGAAATATAAAATTGTTATTGTAACAATGCAACGGATGTGTGACACCGTTACAAACTTTACCATATAAAGATAATTATTATTTTTTGGTAATACATACAGAATAAAGTGTGTTAGACATTTATTATAGTCATCTGTGCACACATATTGGTACTTACTACCTACCTATGCTACTGTTAATACATACAAAATACACACAGTGTTAAGTTCAATATTTCTGGGCCAACAGCAACCTGCACACTAACGAATTTCGGATGACCATAATACTCGTAAGTCTATCGTCATACTATGTATATTTTAATTTAATTAAAAACTGTGTAATAATAAAACATATAAATAGATAGAACTTATTATTTGATCAATCTTTCTTGAAGCTCCCGAGCTACTGTTAGAATTATAATTCATTCGGCTCTGAAAATCCTCACTGAATAACCCGAATAAAACAGATTTTCTAACTCCATTACATTTTAGTAGAGGCGCAGTGTCAATTATGACATTATTGGTTCAAATATCAGGTTTTATTATTACACTATAGTCTATAAGTAGGTAAGTATATATTTAACTAGGTTAGTCTACTTTTATCAAAAAAAATATTTCCACCTGCAAGACAAATCTAATTTTTTAATTTTTATGAGTGTTTATTTTTGCAACATTATTGGTAAGTACCGTAACCTGTGTTGAATTCCGTGTTATCTATTTAATATTATCATATTATCAATCTCCGATATCTTAACAAATATAACCTTACAAACTTACTGATCCTTTAACTTCAACGATTAAAATATTCAGTATTTACTATTTACTTTTCGACTTCAGAGTTAAGAATTCATTCTTAAATCTTGACTATTTTTTACAGTAGTTACTGCTTACTAGTTGTCAGTGAGTCGACTCATAAATTGTCCTCCTTGCAGTGTGCATACGGCATAACGTTATAACTTTTAGTTTGCGTCACATTACGCAATATTTTATTAAATTTTGAATCCGTCCAAGTATTTTTAGCCAGTTAAAAAATGATGCCCTTAGTCAGCGATAAATCCATTGCACCGTCGTTGGAGAATAAGCCCGCCGAAGAACCAAAAAAATTAAAAGCTTGTTGCGCTTGTCCGGACACAAAAAGAGTCAGAGATGCTTGGTAATATTATTTTTTATTAATTATATGCAACCACTTGGTATTTTTGAATTCAAGTTGTATGTATGCAAACCTTCAGTCTGTGTCGACGAATTTGAACACTTGGGTCACTTAGAATTAACAATAATTAAGTACTTTTTAATTTTTCCCTGAGTAATTCCTTATATTATTTACTGTTGATATTCTATTTTATAGAACAGTGGTGTCAAACCTTTTTCGCTCCACATGCCAAAATGTCGTAATCAGTTTTAATAAAAATTCATGTGCCAGAAATATTATGCTCTTAGCCCTATAAACATTATTGTCTTGGGTAGATCAGTGTTTGAAAGAATTATAAGTTTAGGAGTGTTTTGTGTTAATGGATCACATGCTTCATCATTTGATTTCATTAAAAAATCTTTTTGTTTCGATTTGATCGAGTTCATTGTGGAAAATATACTTTCACAACTGTATCTATGTTGTAGCGAAACTCAAATATTTAGTGTATTTGGATTCTGGAATGAGCAATCTTTCCAAGTGCAAAATATTGTTTGGAAGAGTTCCAAACTTTCAAAATGTTATAGTCCGTAAATTTCTTATTAAGAATTCCATTCACTAGTTTTTATTTCAATAAATGTAAGATTGAACAATGAAATAAACAGAATTTTGAGTGCTATTAAAATTTAACTTTATTTGCGTATTTTTTGGAACTTTGGTCATTGGTTTTCCAATTCCATTATAAAACTTAATATTACCTATAACAATTGGATGTATCAACAAACAGGTAGTTCCCCCCTAATTTGTGAATAAACACAAAAATACCAGTATCCAAGTTTTGATGCAATAATATTATGAATTAAAATTAAAATCATTTAAATGTGTACAAATAATATTAGTTTATAGTATTAACGATGGTAATATACTAGTAAACAATGATAATATTTACTATACCTATTATATAAGCTTGATCAAGTCATAATTTTACTATTTAATAGTACCTACGTTTTTATGTAATGGTGTTTAAACGGTTTGAAATTCAAGGATGCTCGCTTTTTACCAGTAAAAATACAATTATCTGTCATCCGGAAATCTAAAACTGTTTTAACATCATCAATTAATTAACCTGCAGGGATCTTTAACCTTTAGGTATAGGCAGGAGCCAACTATAATTTTATTTTTTTTAAATTTGTGGGACGCATTTATAAAAACATGTACTAAATTATTAAAAAATCTATGCTATGCTTTAGATGTGTTCATCTTCATGGGTTGAAGACCCTTGATATTAACATGCTCTACAAAACCAAAAAAGACTTTACAGTTTTACCCAACAATAATAATATAGTAAATCTTCAATAGAATTAAGAATGTATTAAATAATTTTAAAAACTAATCTAATATCTTGATGCCTCCGAGCATTGGACAAATCGTCTTGTATTTTGACAATCTATTCAAGTTTCTTAAAAAAAACTTTTAATTAATAAAATATAAATGACAATATAACCTCCTCATAACGGATTCCATATAAGACAGAAATGTATTTAAGAGGACATCGCACACTTATGTTGTCTCCGTCTTACACACATACGACATGGCAAGTTTTTGTTCTCTAGTTTCAATAGGGTGTTGTCAGTTTTGATATTAGAGCGAATTGACCTATCAAACTTTTAAGTAATAACATTATCTGTATTCTCTCGTTAATTTTTTATGATATTTTAGTTTCTAAGTGACTTATGAGTATGTAAAACATCAATATTTTAAAATGTTCACTAAAAAACTAAAATATTGTTAACAACAGAAAACCATAAAATTTGTTATAGTCTCCCTATACTGCTTTATAACTGAAAATTCAGTTGAGTCATAAGCGATTCCAATACAAAGACATTAAACTTGAATTGGTACTTTCATTTCGTTATAATATGAGTCAGTAAAAATGGAAAATTCCTGTAAAAATATTATATAATTATTATTTGAATTTATCTTATATGTTTATAAAAAATATTTATAACATAGGTCTCCAACATTTTATAATTTGATTAAGTATAATAAATACAGTTTATTATCATTTGTAATTAATGTAATATATTAGTAATTTAGATATTTTATATTTTGTACAATCTCATGTTGAAGTTCTACTCTGATATAATATTTTATACACTTCATCATATTTAACCATATAATAACATTTATTATAACTCATACTATTTATAATATAATAATATGTAATGTATATAAAAAAAGATGAAACTAAATCAACAAAAATCTAATAATATTTATATTTTGACAGTATTCAAGTATTATTATCGTACAAGTAAAAAATATATCTTAAATCTGTTATTCCTAAAACTAAATTTACATACACTCACATATATATATATATATATATATATATTTATGTATATTTTATGGAAAACCCAAATTATTATTGATGTTTTCTCTAATAATTAACTACGAAAAAAAAAGCTCTAGATTCATAAACAATAAACCATTCTTTGTTAATGAATTATTTCTTTTTTACAGTATTATGGAAAACGGAGAAGAAAAATGTGGGCATCTAATTGAAGCACATAAGGAATGCATGAGAAAAATGGGTTTTAATATTTGAGTAGCAAGCATTCCTAAAGTCTGATGTAAATGTTTTTTTTTTTTTTTTTTTTGTACAAATTTACATTGTAGATACATTAATTTTGTCTAGTCTATTAAATGTATTAATTTAAAAACCAAACACTATTTAATTTACAAGTGCTTGTTTAGATAATAAATAAATAAAATTACAAAACAAATGATTTTCTATAAGCTACAATATTTTATTAAAATCACTACTTGTAATGATGGATATTAAGTGTGATTATATTATTATGAAACATTAAATGTAGTAACTTGTAATATAGGTACTAGAACATTCTAAAAGTGTTAAACTATATACTTCGCGTTTAGGCTATAATTTTATTTGACAGAATTTAGAATGTATAAAAAGGAAAATTAAAATATTAACAAAATCTTTAAGCTCTGCAAAATGAACTGTAGTTTCTTGATAGTTGTTATGAACCACGGGTAGATTTAATTGTTTTGCCACTCTGCAACAATTAAGACATCATAGGTATTAATATTAAATAGTAATAAATCTGGCATGTTGGCCAATTTTAAAAGTATTCCAAAACTATTCGAAGGTTAAGGCGAAAGAAAGTAAATATTATGTAAGGAAACGTATGAACGGAGGTAGTTATAGCCTACTCTAATATTTAACTCTACATTTACCCGTCTGATCCAGTCTACACCTACAGACTACAACTTCCAGAAAAAAAATTCTCCTCTAATATAAATTTACAATATTGCTGTAAACCATTTATCACCAGAGATCAATTTGGATATATATATATACTACTTGTCTGGTAACTACCTCAGTGATTTTCAACGTGTTTCAAGCGACAACCAAATAAAAAATGAATTATTTTTCTTAGCACCTAAAAGTATATTTCTATGTAGATGCATAGGTTTTTTCATAATTTATGTAATGGTGACCCTAAATAATCATCTGGCGACTCCCAGCTTGATAATCACTGATCTACCTAATTATGGATTGTATACAGACAAGAGTAAAGTATGTCTTACGTGATACATACATTGACTATTCATACGGACATCAGTTACATTAGTTGTTATAATTATTTCTAAAAATTAAATTATTATTATTTCCATTAGATAGGTCAAGTATAAAAGCTAGTTGACACATACAAATCGGCAATAGACAAATATTTGAGAAACCCATAGTTGAATGACATAGAAAATTCTACTTACTTCAAATTCTGAATCACTTGTGATTATGCCACTGACCGTGACCAGTTGATACTCTTTTGCCTTGAACGTGTACATAGATTTTCTTATATGTGACATAGTTGACATCCCAGCTTCTGTTCTTAATTTATCATAATGACCACTTGGATCTAATACTAAAAGCAAAATTGTTCCATCAGATAGTTTTTCAACACCGACTACAGTTCGACTATGACCTAAATAACAACAAATAATATCATCACTTACTGGTGTAATTTATTAGCTTTAACCAAGTGTGCAGAAAAAAAAAACCAGTATAATTACCTTCATGTTGTATATAAACTGGAGGAATAAATTGTTTTTTTCTATTGCTAAAATGTTCATACAACCAGTGAAACATTTCTGGATGAGTATTTTTCGAACCAGTTGGTTTTCGAAAGTCTATTAATAATGTTCTGAACAATCAAATATATTGAATTATTAGTTACGTTATATGACAACATTATTTTTTCCCATTCATTGTACATAAAGACCGATTAGAAATGTGTGAGGGACTTTAAAAGAATCATAATATCTTTATTAATTTTAAAACACAACTTATCAATCAGTATGTTAGTATGTATGTTATTTGCAACCAAATACAAAGTTAAATCTGCAATCATTTGTAGTACTGACGGTATAAAACTAACCCAATGACATTTTTTCCACCTAGTTCAAAATGAAACTTACTTAATTTTTAAAGCTGTTAGCATAGTAACAACTTCAGTGGCTCCAATCCATTTCTTCGTGTTATACACTGTACCGCCTAGTTGTTCTCTACCAGGTTCGTCAATACCCATGCTCCATGATTTCTCTAAATGTTGCTGCAATCTTGATATGGATGGCATCCAAGCACGTGGCAGAGGTCCTTTCTCAACTTCCCATACTCTCGATATATGTTCATTGTAATCCATTTGTAAAAGCATACTGGACATCAACATTTGCATATTCCTGTATCCACATCCCCAACCTTTGTCACCATAAGTCGATCTATAATGGTCGGTCGGTGAAGCCAAATGTAATTCTACAACGTTTGGTGATGATGCACTGAAGTGACGAATGTACTCAATCAAGTCTAAAACAATTAAAATAAAATGTACAATAACATAAATATCAAACTAAGGTAAAAAATGTAATATTTAAAATCTGTCAATATAATATTATAATCCATGTATTACACATGGCCAGTTATGCTCACTGTAAGATACATTTTTGCTAGTAGAATCACTCTCAAAATCTCTTCCACATGAACTTAAAAATGGTGACCTATCATTGTGCGTATTATTTTTTACACTGGTAACACCCTTTGGTTTTATGTCAAAATCACGTTTCACTGGTAAAATCATACTTTGTTCTAATGATAATGAACTACTACACGAGCGATCATCGGTTGATTTTGGTTTTCTTAATATTAAAGTAGGAACTGCATAGTTTTTACTAGTACTGGGCAAGTTAAAATCTAAGTTATAGCTATTGTTTTGGACAGGATTTTTTTCTTTTGATTCACTTAAAAGGTTTTGATTAAATTCATCTTGATGAGGTACATTTTCATTAACACTGGATAGTTGCATATTTTTGGAATATACATTTGATCGAGTTTTTTCACCAATATTTGAAACTTTGTTTTTTATTTTCTTCAATTTTTTTCGACATACAATTTGATGACACATCAGATTATTTAAATCTATAAGATTCTCACAAAACTCGCACGGAAGTGTGACATCATTGTTTTCATCATGACAACTAGTTAAATGATCATTCTTTGTTTGACATCCAGCTTGATGACTGTATACATTTTTTAAATCAATGATTTGGTCGCAAAACTCACAAGGCAGATATACCGTTTTAGAAGCCATTTTGTATAAATTTTACATTCAAAATTCTTTAATTTTCACATTTCACGAAACAATTCCAAGAAAAACTACAAAATTAAAAACTGAATATGTTCAAAAGTTTATAACATTACTTAAAATAACAATAAAAGAATGTCGTATAAACGGTGTTATTGTTATGTTAATAGGTACTTATTACTAATGAAAATATAAGAATCATTTGCTAAATGGTTTAATATCAATTGCATTGATGTTATTAAGTTATTTGTCTTTAATCACAGAAATAATATAATACAACATTGTTATATTTTATTATTATTATTACTCTAAAAAAACATATTGTTGACAATTGATAAGATAAAAGATAAGAAATTGGTTGTTATTGAAATTATAGTGTAACTGTGTGATTTCTATGTAGTATTTAAGTTTCAATAGCTAACCTAACCTAACCTTGTTTTTAGCCTTGATTAAAATATAATACAAATCAGTAAATCACAATAAAACTTTTTTTAGTAATTTAGGAAATTATCAACAATAAGTTAATAAGTACTTTAATCAGTTTAAGGGGCCCGGTGCCAGTTTATCAAAATTAAATTTTATATTTTAGTTGCCACCTTAATTATAATACTTTTCTACTAATCTACTACCTGATACCTATCTAAGGGAAGCTGATAGGGTATATTATATCGAGAAAAAATTAGTTCACGGGAATAATTTTCAGGCTTTGTAGAATTTTCAGATTTTTATAACTATTTTTTTATCTGAGAGAAAAAGACTTCCTACAGGCCACATCAAACTCCAATTTTTTATTTAATTTTAAATACAGGTATAATTTAATTTACAAAAAAAAACCTTTACAATTGTATTGTTTTTGAAAACATATTATAAAGTTTGAGATTAAAATATTGAAAAACGGACTTTGATGCTGCCTGTAGAATATTACCCTCTATAACTAAAAAAAAAAATTATCAAATTTGGCTGATTCTAAAGAACAAGATTATTATTTAAGTAGGGCATATTTTTGTGTTCAAAATTACATTGGCACTAGTCGCCTTAATGTTAAATACTGAATACAGATGGTTTTCTTTATTTAAAAATCACTTTGTCTACAGACTACAGTAATCATATTTGATTAAATTATATGACCTTGTAGCAATTAAAAATCATATTATACCTAATAATAGTATATTGTATACATTTTATAAGCCACAAATATTGTTAAAGAAAAAATGCAACCTATAATATTATAATCAATAAAAATCCTTAGAATTTTCATTTAATCAGTTTTTATGTTTTAGCGATCTTCTTAGTCTTCATTAAACTAATTTAAATAAATGCGGTAACAATCTAGTACGTTGTTGAAGATATAAAATTGAGAAACTCATTCTCAGTTGGTCTGCTGGCCTATATTATGTATATTTTATTTTTATAATTATAAATGGAAGACGGTTTTAAACCCCATTTGGAAATGTTTATAAATTATAGAATTACGTTAGTAATAATATATAACTATTTAATTAAACTAGTTAAGACAAATAATAAATATGGTACAAATTACAAATTAAATCACTATGGTTCGATTTATATTGCTAATCTATTTTACTATTATTAATTATCATAAATATAATGGTATATTATATTTATAGTGATTCAGCATAATGTGGGCATCTACGTAATATGGGTAAAAGGTTTGATCCCAATTCCAACACTACGAACTAACTAATTTCGGTTTATATGTTCCACCGAAACGAGTTTGGTCCCAATGTGTTCACGATGACGAGAAACTACTGTATATCTTATTATTGTTAATAACTTTTGAGTTAATAACAACTAACGGTAGAACGTTTTGAATAAGTTTGTAGTGAAATATAATAATATACATAAAAGTATACCGGATGATTCTTTTATCAAACACTCAATATTTCAAAAAGCGTAAACTTTTTTGAAAATATTTTTTATCCTTATAATTTTTTGTTTTTCACTTTTTTGAATGACAACAAGGGTATTAATTTTATATTCTAAAGTAGAATATTTTTCTTAGTATTTTGATACATGAAAATCGAATTTGGGGCCAGTAGTTTATGAGTTATAAGTATTTAAAGTTTAGTCGAGCGGAGTGGAGTGGTTCGGGGTTACCCTGCGAAATATTTGTCCACTTCACAACTCATCAAACTTTGAATAGTTATAACTCATAAACTACTCAACCTAAATTCGATTTTCATGTATCAAAATACTAAGAAAAATATTCTGCTTTGGAATATAAAATTAAAACCCTATGTTGTCATTTAAAAAAGTAAAAAAACTTAAAATTTATAGGGATAAAAAATATTTAAAAAAATATTTTCAAAAAAACTTACACTTTTTGAAATAATGAGTGTTGTTTGATAAAAGAATCACCCAGTATAGCAAATTATATTTTTGAATTAGGTACAACAAAATTAATGACAACATTTGTCTTTTAACTTGTCTTGTAACTAAATGTCTATAATAAAATTGTCTAAATGCATTTTTGAGATTTTAATGTTTTAGGAATAATTACTTCTGAGAACCTTGTACAGTTGTATTTAATTAATTTTCTAACTTTTTTACTCAAAAACAAAAATGTATGTACCTACAAAAATCAAAACAAAACATTCAAAAATTTAAAATATAAGTATGTGCTAAAACTAGTAAAAAAAAAAGCCAAAATATTTTAAAAATTACATTGCTGACTGTTTTATTTTCACTGAGATAATTGCCACCCATTTATTTTCTAACTATACTTACATTCAATTTAATACAACATATTTTATTACAAAAGATAATATGTAGATGGTTAACTTGTAACCAAATTATATACCTATATACTATAGGCTATAAGATTAGGTTTGGGTCATTGGTTTTTCATTGCGATTTAAGTGTGTCCAGTGATGCATTGCTAGAAAAATGTATTGACTTACTTAAGCTCTTATTATGCCAATTAAGTACAAGCAGTATCAAGTACAACCATATAAAAAAACCACCTAAGTATTACTGGAGAGTTATTGAAATTTGATTGAGTTATTCCTAACTATATAAATAGACAGATTTTAATAAATAATAATTTTAAAAATTGAACTAACCTCTAGTAGATGATTCGCCGGTATCAAGTCCTTTACTTTCAGCAATTTTTATTTCATATATTTTTTCATAGTAATCATAAACAGTTAGTTCACCACTGGATACAGCTTCTTGTAGGTTAGTCATAGTTTGTTGATTATAATTGCCTTTGTTATCCATTCCATAAGCAGCTTGTAACTTTTGAAAATCTTCCTGTTCTTTATGTTTCATACGCTCACGTTCTTGTTTTTCCAATTGTTTGGCCAAAAGCTGATCATGATTGGTTAAATGATCTTGAGTAGGTGGTGTTGAACCTAAAGATAAAAAAATTATATTGAAACATTTTTATAATCAATATGTGGGTCGATATATAATAAGTCATAAACAAGGCTTTACACCTGTCATAAAAAATTCCTGTATTGGTATCTGGGTTTTTAAAATGAAACCCGATACATACAATCAATTTCACTTTTTGTAGCAATTAAAAAAAATATACTAAACATATTTTACCAAATATTAATACATAACATGAAAATTAAAAAAGAGAAAAATTCCTTTCTGTTATTGGTTTTTTGACTTTATTATTATCTTCGGTGTTTAGATGTTATTGAGTATTGCAAATTTTCATTATTTTACTTCCATGATATCGGGGAGTTAATTCGGATCCAAACACAAACATTTTTTAACAATAGATTCAACATTCAAATTAGTTTCTAATTGGAGCAAGGAATGTATTTGTTTTGTACAATGTTATGGTAATTTGTATCTGCCTTCACATTTTGGGGCAGGAAATATTATAGACAATTAATAAATTAACAGTGGGAAAATAAGAACATTTTGTTTTTATTATGATTCAGAAAGGAATAATTGAATTCTTGAAAAACTAAATGTACATTAGCATTTCCTATGCATGGTGCAAATATCAAAATATTTTTGCTCTTTTTGAGTTACATATTCTATTCAAAATTAGATCGGTACATGGCGGCGACCAGTTTTCGTCGGGCGGCGGTCAGACATATGGCCAGATGCCATCCTAACTACGGCAACGTGTGCTGCCACGGAACAAAGCCACACCCATGCGCACTATTTGGCCGCAAGTACCAATCTCATTTTAAACAGACCATAAAGATATCAATTTTTTTTTTTTTTTTTTTTTTGATATAATATTTAAGTATTTATAGTTAAAAATTAAAATCTTTGGGTAATATAAGTGGATTTATAAATTGATAAATAATTTTCCAAACGCACACTAGCATACACAATTCAAAACAGTTCATATCAGTAAGAGAACAAAGTATGTGAAATAGAATAGGTATTAGGAATACCGTATTACCTCGGTAGTGTTGCTCAATGTGTGCATCCAAATCTCTTAAGCTATCAAAATTTTTCATTCCGCAAATCACACAACCCTCGTTGATATTTTCCAACAACGGTATCCTCTGACTATCAGAGTCCTGCGGACATAGAAAAAAAAAAACATGACATTACAATGACCGTAACGAAATCAATGGGGCACGGCAGCGTTGCCGGACACCGTTAAGTCTTTACATTACCGTTTGAGGGCTAACGATATCGTGGTGTTCTTCGTTTATGTGAGTTTCGAGATTATCACAGTGGTCAAACGCCAGTGGGCATATCGGGCAAGGGAAGTCTACCGTTCCCGGTCGCCGGGGACTGCCAGGGTCAAAGTGCATGCGATTGACGTGCTGCTGCAGACGGTCGGTGTCCAGGTCAACGTAATCGCAGAGCGGACACCTGACGTCCGAGTCGGCGTCCAGTTTCCGACGTTTGGACGACGAACCGACGCTTGGCGATGGGCTCGTGGAGGAGTGGACGTGCCGTTCCGTTATATGGTTGGAGAGTTTGTTCTCCGTCAGAAACGATTCGCCGCATATCTCGCACACCGTCTTCGATCTCAGCGACATTTCCCTGCGGACGACGCAATACGTTTGGAAAACGAAAACGCGACAAAAGCGAAGACGGGGCAGCGAACGGTCTGGACGGAAAAGGAGTTTCCGTTAACGTTAATCGTCGTTGTCGTTGTGCCGTCGTCGTCGTCGTCGTCGTCGTCACTCGTCGTCGTCGTTGTCAAAGAGTAAAACAATCGACGAAATACGAATGGTGAGAAAATATGTTTGAAAAAACAAGGCAGAAAAATTAATTTTAGATTCCTCCTTTTTATTCTCCGTGTGCGTAATGCGTGTATAATAATAATAATGTATAATGCAATATGATGTGTGTATATAATAATATCACACTGAGCATAATAATAATATAATGTTATTATTATATTATGAATTACGACGATTCGATTATCAATATCCCAGAAGCAGATAACAAAGGTACGGGGCGACCATAGGGGGCGACAAAGGTTGGCCAACGCTACGGACTGGCCAGCTGCTGAACGAGGTCATCGCCGTCGCAGTACAGGGTTCGATCCACGGACTGTTTAGAAATCTGTGGTTCGAATGGCGGATACCCGCAGACATAAATTGATATATTATTATAAGCAAATATGTAATAATGTCTGTATTTATATATAACGTATGGTTGTATTTCTGTGCGTATTACAGACTTTAAGACGACGGACCACGGACAGACGGTGAGCGGATCACGGATAGTATTAATATTGTTCCTTCGCCCTTTTGGCTTTTACTACGATCGAGTAGACCCGTTGTAATTGTCGGATAAAAATCCCAAAACACGGTACGGATGGCAACACTTACTTGGAACATCTGTTCCTGACATCCAAACATATGATTTTTTTTCTCCTAGGATCTCATTCTTTAATATATTTAAGCCAATCACCAATTAGAATCACTATCAGTGTTATCACTCGGACACTCAATAATATTATTGTTTAATTATCGTCTATCTTAGCTGCTGCATGCCTGCACGTGTGTATCGCGGTATAATTGTCTACTCGATAATATTTTTTTTTACACTCATGCCTTGCCGGGAATTCTATTTAAATTTTTAACCAATTTACAGTGCAAGGATGGCGGCTCACAATAGGCCACTGAGGAAAATCCAGTCCACCAAGTCGGCGTCCGACAACCGGGAGGTGCGCAAGGTGCCCGTGCCGTCACATAGGCTCACGCCGCTCAAGGAACACTGGTTAAAGATCTACACGCCCGTCGTCGATCACCTCCGTCTGGATATTAGATTCAACGTCAAATCAAGAAATGTGGAAATCAGAAATCCCGTTCCCGACGACGAGATCGGCTCGCAACACTTGCAGAAGGCCGCAGACTTTGTCAAAGCGTTTGTCTACGGGTTCGAAGTGGAAGACGCGTTGGCATTAATAAGACT
Source organism: Macrosiphum rosae (assembly GCA_016617965.1). Classification (NCBI taxonomy): domain Eukaryota; kingdom Metazoa; phylum Arthropoda; class Insecta; order Hemiptera; family Aphididae; genus Macrosiphum; species Macrosiphum rosae. The sequence continues at coordinate 3,606 of WHPZ01579894.1, read as the reverse complement.
GGACAATCTGTTTGTCGAATCTTTTGAAGTACGTACCAGTCGTGTCTATTCACTTATAATACATTATAATATTACACTACTATATCATTAAGTATAGTCCGATTGTGGTGATTATGATGCTCCCGTAACATTTTTTACCAACCAACTCTACAAGTACCACCTATTTTAGATCGTAGGTAGGTAAAATGTTGTATCATGCCGGTCTTATTTCAGGCTGAGTAATTAAAACAGCAAATTAAAAATGAATTTCATGCTTGTACTCTGTCTCATGAAAAAAAGATAGGTACCGTTTTGCGCATGTACACTAAATCGCCTGCGGGCCATCAGAGCACTGTGCGCACTACTATTACCGACGTATTGCGATGGTCAATGATCAGCATTGATGTAGCCGATGCAGCCATCGTGTTTACTCGGTACCACGACCGTTGCCGATGACCTGTGTCGTTGTTACTGGCGTGGGGCATGGATATGCGCAAGATGGATTGTTTTTCGTCAGACAGAGTATAGTTTTTGTTATTCTCAATAGAGATTGACAGTTTAAGTAGGCACTAGGCTGATCATTATCAGATCTATTTCAGTATTGGACTTATTTTCACGCTCGATAATCCTAATCACCTATTGTTATAGAAAAGGTTATCAAACCTTTAATATTTTGTTTCATGATTTTTGTGTGTATTTGCAAGTTAAGTCGTTAAGATACGTCACTTATGATTTGAATGCAATACAATGTTTTTAGATCTTTATAATACAACAAAGATGCACATCACGCTTAAATGTAATAATATACACTTGGTGTATCATCTGTAGTATACTTAAAAAGGAAATTATTTTTATTTATTTTCTACCTATCAAATGACAGTCATCAACTTTTTTAAAAATGTGTAACAACTCCCAGTTTTTTGTAACTCTCTTGCTATTCACATCCCGTCTAGTTACAACTGGCAATTTTTAGTAAGATATTATTTAAATTCATAAAAAATATGCAAACTGAAAATACAAGAAAATAATGAAGATCATAAACAAATTATGAATAAAGACTAAAAAAGTGAATTATTGAAGAACATTTAAAAAAATTAGCCAAAAATTAGCACGCTATATTTAAACAATTGCATCAAAAGTAAAGCTCTAAATAAAAAAAAAAAAATGTACAGTGGTGATAGCGAACAATTTTTTTTGGGGAAATAGTAGTTGTTACAAAAAAATAATAACATCCCAACCACTAAATATAAACTTGATATTCATATAAGTACTTCTATATTTTGTAATGGCTAAAGATGTCAAATAATTATAAAAATAATAGTTTAAATGTATGTAGTTTTTTTGAAAATATTAATATTGGTTGTATTTTGATTTAGGTGAAAGACGTAAAAACATTAAAAGGAGACCATTTGTCCCGTGCAATTGGACGACTGGCCGGAAAAGGAGGACGAACAAAGTTTACCATCGAAAACGTTACTAAAACCAGAATAGTGTTAGCAGACACAAAAATACATATATTAGGATCTTTTCAAAATATACAAGTAGCTATGAGAGCTATTTGTAATCTTATTCTTGGATCTCCACCTTCTAAAGTTTATGGACAATTACAACAACTCTCTAAGAGTAAAGTTTTATAAAATTGTACATGTTAATATTAAAATAAAAAAGTGTTTTTATTAATAGATAATTACAATCTGTGTAATTTCTTATACAATAAGTAATTTTGGTAACAAAGAATTTTCATTAGCAAATTGAAAAAAGAGTGTTCATCCGGAAGTGCTACTTAACATGTTAATTAAGCAAGTGCTACTCTTGCTGCAAGACTGAAGTAATTCCTTAGGCCACCATACTTTTAACCGTCTGTTAGGAATTTTGTGATTTTTATACTTTAAAAATAGTGTGATGGATGTTGTACCGTTGTTACAACTTACATTGGAAAAATAAATTTCTCATTCAAAATAATATACACTTATACAAAACGCACAGATAAAAGATTATACAACCATGTTTAGTTTTAAATTAATGTTCTCATGAGTCCTAACTAAAAAACTATAAATACATAAAAACATTTTTTTTTTATTTATTGAATAACCGGCAACCGCCAGACAATTTACAATTTAAATTTAAAATAGGTGTCCGTATCATGATGTTTGTTACAGATATTTGTAGACTTTATTGTAATATTAACAATTAGGTACTTAATGGAAAGTCTAGAACTTAGAAAATCCAAAATATGAACATTAAATGGGTACAAAGGTATAATTTACTTAATATTTGTGAACGTAATATTTATAAAAACCAAAATAAAATAAAATATTTAAGTGTACATGATCAGTTATCAGATTATCTGATGACCATATTATAATGATGGATATTTATTTTATCATCTCTTAATTTTTTCAACTTTGATTTGTTTATTTCGGTGAATGATACAACTTGCAAGTCTAACAGATCAAAATAAAGTACATGAATAACTAATATTAACAAAGATAATGAATACATAAAAGGTAATGGCATAATAAACTTGGTACAGTACAAAGTTTAAGTCTTAAACACACTCACTTCTATTTAGATAATTAGATACAATCAGGGTTTGGCAGTATCAAAGATACAATATTATTGTATCTTGTATCGTGATACATAATTTTAAAGTATCAAGTATCATTTAATAAATTGCATAATAATAAATTGACATGACTTACAATTGACATTTTTTAAACAATTTATAAAAAAAACATTAGTATTAAATATTTAAATCCTCGAAAAAAAAACCACAGGAAAAAAATCCCTAAAGCAAATACTTATATATAAGGCTCAGATTTATATGTATTTATATTACAAAAGTATGTATTTAGTATTTACACAAGAAAAATATGTGCTAAAGAATTCAAAATATGTGTTATCAAAAACAAAATGATCAATTGCTATGGATTTTTCACAAGCAGTACAATACAAAATGTGATCGTCACTTTGTAAATGTTCATTTGGATATTCAGAAACATATTTTATTGCTTTGCAAGTTTTAGGTGATCGTATTTTTGGCATTATTGGTAATATACACGAATCGCGGAAAAAAAGCCCAAGGAAAAAAAGTCCAGAAATAGAAATGTGAACACATGTATACTCTACTCCTAATGACCTAATTAGTAATTACCTATAACAAAATATAATTATATATTATATCAGAGGTTCCCAAACTGTGGGTCGCGACCCAAAAGTGGGTCACGATTATACTTTTGGTGGGTCGCGCTATTTTTTTAAATAATACAAAAATATAATCATCTATTACTTTTCGTTGATGTTCAAAGTTCAAATTCAGTTTTATCGTCAATCCTTATCTGTGAGTGTGACAATTACGAGTTTACTAGCATTATTACATCTATTTCTGACCATTTACAAACACTAAAAGATAATTTCGATTCATATTTTTTGAGTGAAAAGGAAAACTATCAACAAATGAAATGGATTTCAAATCCTTTTCAAGAACATGACATGACAAGTGGATTATCAATAAGAGCTAGAGAAGAATTAATCGAACTATATGAATTTCAATCGAAAAAAATTAATAAGTTTCTGGTTATCAGTTCAAGAAAATTATCCAACTGTTTCCAATGAAACTGTAAAGAT